>JAAEAF010012197.1:0-25216 GCA_011037195.1 Triatoma infestans | reverse complement strand
TCTGGTGTGAAACACTTACACAACTTTCTCTTACTCCAGTTCTCAAAAATTATAATTGACAAATTTTATAGTTTGTGTACCAAATTTAATGAAATTCATAGAAAACTGAAAAAAAAAAAACTGTTCAGTAAAAGCGCACTTCCGGTTTACTTATTTCCTTGAAACTCGGAATTTTGGCCATCTATTTATTTCTAATTAATTTGGTTTGGATGATAGAATTGTATAATCAACTATAATAGAACTTCAGAGAAAAACATAACCCCACCCTTCCCCTGAAAGTGCCCTTAAATGAATTTTCCCAGAGAAATGTTTTAAATAAAAGTTTAACATCTTTATATGCGTAGTTTATTTTCGAAGTTTCAAGAAAATCGTCGGAGCCATTTTTGAGAAAATCGCAATAAAGTGAAAAAATCTTTTAGTTAAGTGGTAAAGTAGACCGCACTTCCGGTCATCCGATTTTATTCACGCTCGGAATTTCTACAACACATCTAATTCTAATTAACATTATTTAGATGACAGAATTGTCTAATAAACTAAAATAGCAATTTAGAAGAAACCGTAACCCCACACCTCTCCCCCAAAAGTACCCTCCTTAAATGCCTTTTTCCGGAGAAATGTTTCAAATAAATGTTGTAGCTCTTTGTATGTGTAATTGATATACTAAGTTTTAAAAAAAATTGTTAGAGCCATTTTTGAGAAAATCGCAAAAACGTAAAAAAAAAAAAAACAAAAAAAAAAAAAAAAAAAAAAAAAAAAAAAAAAAAAAAAAAAAAAAAAAAAAAAAACGATAGTAAAGTGGTACTTCCGGTTGAGGAATTTTGACGTATAACGTAGTGTTAGATCCGTTTCATAATACCTAAACGGAATATCAAGTTTGAACATATTACGGTTTTTCGTTTTTTAGCTATGCTGTTCACATACATACATACACACCGACCATTTGCTAAAAACCACTTTTTTGGACTCAGGGGACCTCAAAACGGATATTTCCGGTGAAAGCTCGATATCGCAAATTTTGACTCGATTACAATACTTCCTCTTACTAGGAGTAAGAGGACTATCTAGCAGTAACAACCAAACAATATGTGCTCTTCGGTGTTTGTTTATGTTAAAATATAAAATAATTAGAACACCGTTTCAATGTCGTTATGTTTGAGCAATTTGTAAACTCTTCAAGTTTAATGCTTGCAAATATCAAACTATGGGAATTTAGGATAGGAAATCTTGCCTAAAGTTGGACTACTTCTACATACTAAAAATAAATGGGTGAGCTACTGTAGACAGTGTACAGTACTCGCCTCCTTAACGTGCATGTTTCTTAACCCCCCCACTCCAATATAGAATATTCAATGCATGCAAAGTCCTGAAAAAAAAAAAAAAAAATTAATAAATCTGGTGTGAAACACTCACACAACTTTCTCTTACTCCAGTTCTCAAAATGATAATTGACAAATTTTATTGTTTGTGTACCACAATTTAATGAAATTCGTCGAAAACTGAAAAAACTGTTCAGTAAAGGCACTTCCGGTTTACTAATTTTCTTGAAACCCGGAATTTTGGCCATCTTTTTAATTTCTAATTAATTTTTTTTGGATGGTAGAATTGTATAATCAACTATGATAGCATTTTAGATGAAAACATAACCCCACCCCTTCCCTCTAAAAGTGCCCTTAAATGAATTTTCCCAGAAAAATGTTATAAATAAAAGTTGTAGATCTTTGCATGTTTAGTTTATATATGAAGTTTCCAGAAAATCGTCGAAGCCATTTTTGAGAAAAACGCAAAAAAGTAAAAAAAAAAAAAAAAAAACCTAGTAAGTGGTACTTCCGGTTGAGGAATTTTGACAGATAACGTATTGTCAGATCCCTTGATGATATCTAAACGAAATATCAAGTTTGAACTTTCTAACGGTTTTTCGTTTTTGAGTTATGTTGTTCACATATATACATACATACATACTTTTTTCGACTCAGGGTACCTCAAAACAGATATTTCCGGTGAAAACACAATATCGAAAATTTGTCACGATTACAATACTTACTCTTACAGGAAGTAGAAGTCTAAGAAGAAAAAAAAAAACAAAAAAAAAAAAAAAAAAAAAAATTTATTCTATTTTTATTCTGGCGAACTTGCTCCTCACTTTTAGTTTTGGTTTGAGACAATAAATAATTATAATTTTAGGCGATATGGATTGTTTTAAAATTTTACATAATTAGAAAAGAATTTTATGATGGTATGTTGAAAACAGTGGTGACCAAATTGGCCGAATTAATCAAATATTGTTCTAGATTTATTTTATATGGTACAGCGGTGTGAAACTAAAGAATATAAAAACAAGAAAGTATTAATTAATAATACACATAAGAAAAGGCTTACAAAACAATACAGAAAGGGAAAGTATATAGTTATTTATAAGAACATATTAATCAATACTAGAATGGGAGATATTACACAACACTCATCTCTACGGCACCTAAGAAAAAGTAATGTAATCACATACGGAGCTGCTATAAATTAGATAGCAAGTTCATATTAATTATTTCTATAATATTATTAATAAAATAAATATCACATACATTTAAATATATTATTGAATAATATTATCAAACAACCTTTCGTATTATTTGTAAATTTAAAATAAATGAGTTTCAACTCTATAATAATTATATAATCAGTGATAGAATTTATTAAAATATTTTTATTACTTGCAGAGATAGGGAAATATTTTAAAAAACTTTTATATTTCATTTATATTATATATAAAGTATTGTAAAATGATAACCTTATTCTATTGGTTGATATTATGTAACTGGTGAAATTGGGCTGTTAACGGATTTTTATAGGTTCCAAAATGTCTGTGTAGACACAATAAAGTATGGCATTTTCCTTTATCTATTTGTCTTTAACCACAGTCTCTACCGTTTACTTTTATTTGTAATTCTGTTAAAAGGAAATATTTACATTCGTATCAAATTTTCGTAATGACGTTTTCAAAAGGAAGTTCATGTTTCGATAAGGCAAACAAACAAATGTTGTTTTTATTTAGTTGAAAAAAAAATGCTCTCTCTTTTTCTAAATGTGTGTGTGTGTGTGTGTGTGTTTGTGTAAAGATGAAAAATCGAATTACATTCACACTATTTTGTTTGGAATCACCAAAGAATATGACGTTGTATCACTCGAAAATTCCTTAACTAAAAAAAAATCGGCTGACAGAAAATGACAACCCTTTTTTTTGTTTCATATTTTCGATTTTTTTGTGATTTTTCTTAAAAAATCAACTCAGCCCTTGTCGAGAAAAAAAAAAGAATGGAGCTTCGAATTGGATAGCCCCTACTTTAATCTAGAAGCTATCTCTATAGCTCGCATCAATGGGTAGAAAAAACTGGAATAAAAAGCCGGGTAATCTGAGTGCTTTAGTAAGTTCCTTGAAAAACTTTAAAACAATAAGAAGTCGCAAAAAGAGCAAAACTAACACTTAAGAAAGATTAAATAAGCTGCCAAGAAATATACTGCCAGTGAAAGTATTCAAAAGTTTACAGTATTGAGTAGCGAAGTAGAAAATTAAACAAGATTCCCAATACCTTGTTTCACAGAAGCTCTGAAACATGATCCAGCTATCATTGACTGGAGGTGATAATATTTTTAAAAGACATTAAAGTTTACGAAAAAATTTAGTGGAAATAATGTAAATATGTAAATAGTTTATACTTGTATATAAATGTATATAAAATATTTTAGACTTTAGGCTTTAGATTTAAGGGTAGAGGAATATTGAGTATTCTATCCCGACCAAATAGTACAAGCTTGTTTGTTCTATGGTGTGAATGTATTTATTAGGATGAAAGTATTTACTGGAGAAATTGTAGTTATAAATGAAAGCGAATGTGTGAATGAGTAATGCCAGCCAATGCTTATATCAGCCATTAATGAAAAAGCAAAAACAACGATTATTGTAAATTCGGGAATCATTTTTTAGTACAAAGAATAAAGGTGTGGACAAATTATGCAACTTCAGAGCATAATAACCGCAAAGTTCATTGCTTCAAAAAAAAATCTGGTGTGAAACACTCACACAACTTTCTCTTACTCCAGTTCTCAAAATGATAATTGACAAATTTTATAGTTTGTGTACCAAATTTAATGAAATTCGTCGAAAACTGAAAAAACTGTTCAGTAAAAGCGCACTTCCGGTTTACTAATTTTCTTGAAACTCGGAATTTAAGCCATCTATTTATTTCTAACTAATTATGTTTGGATGATAGAATTGTATAATGAACTAGGATACCACTTTGATGAAAATCTGACCCCCCCTCCCCTAAAAGGGCTCTTAAAAGAAATTTCCCAGAGAAATGTCTTAGATAAAAGTTGTAGATCTTTGAATGTTTAGTTTATATTACGAAGTTTCAACAAAATCGTCAAAAGCCATTTGAGAAAAATGGCTGAAAAAAGGAATAAATCATTTAGTAAAGTGGTAAAGTAACGCACTTCGGTTTATTCGATTTTTTCACAACTCAGAATTTCACACAACGATTTAATTCTTATTAACATTATTTAGATGGCAGAATTGTCTAATAAACTGAAATAGCACTTTAGATGGAAACCTAAACCCACCCCTCCCACAAAAGTGCCCTTCAATGCATTTTCCCGGAGAAATGTTTCTAATAAAAGTTGTAGCTCTTTGTATGTGTGGTTGATGTTTAAATTTTAAAGAAAATCGTCGGAGCCATTTTTGAGAAAATCGCAAAAAAGTAAAAAATCCAAATAGTAAAGTGGTACTTCCGTTGAGGAATTGGTTACAGAAAACGTCCAGCAGATTCCCAGGGGACCTCTACACGGAATATCAAATTTCAACTTTCTACTCGATTTTTTTCCGTTTTGAGCTATGCTGTTCACATACATACATAACCTAAAAACACAACATTACATACACACAAACACATACATACACACCACACACATCACATACACACCACACACACAACCCCCACAGAGACATTTGCCACTTTTTGGACTCGCAGGGGACCTCAAAAACGGAGAGTTCCTAGGTGAAAACTCGATATCGAAAATTTGACACGATTACAATACTTCCTCTTACTAGGAGTAAGAGAAAGTAAAAAAGAGCTTACAGTGATTTCGAACCAAACTCACAAAGTATTGCCAATTGCTTTAGCTCAGCTCGCTCTTCCAGGCGGCATTAAACAACCGATAACCAATGATATCAATTCTACACAGCAACACCATCATCACTCATTCTCAGTCACTCTATTCTTCATATACTCTATTCTATTCTTAAAGTATGTAAATATGATTGCGTGTTTTAAAGTAAAAATAGTGAATGTGTGTGTTTGCGAGTTAGTTCAACAATTCATCAAATCCTGCCACCATTACCACGATTTTCTTGGTTACCATTGGATTACTAACTAACCACAAATGAATCAATAACTTATTTGGAATCTTTATCGGGGAAAATGGATTTTAAGGGGGACTTGGGAAGAGGGAAATGGGACATCAAGTCTCATTCTAAACTGTCCTCTATAATGGTATAATTTTCCCCAATCTAATTAATATTAAAGGCAAATAAATGTTTAATAAAAAAGTCCAACTTCAAAGAAAATATGCTAAATAGAACATTGAGAATTAAAGAGAGAAATGTGAGTGGAAAAGCTCAGTGCTAGCTTGCAAGAATAAGTTGGAATACGATACCCCTAGGATTCGAGTCTAAACTACGCTGCCTATAGCTTTTTCTTATCCTAGGAACCTCTAAAACTCCACTGCCTGGTCAAGAGCAGTGTGATCT
This sequence comes from Triatoma infestans, assembly GCA_011037195.1. Classification (NCBI taxonomy): domain Eukaryota; kingdom Metazoa; phylum Arthropoda; class Insecta; order Hemiptera; family Reduviidae; genus Triatoma; species Triatoma infestans. The sequence goes on along the minus strand of JAAEAF010012197.1, from coordinate 19,419 downwards.
GCGAGTGAACACTAAATCCGAAGCTGGCAATGCCTTGATAAGGTTCTGCGCCAATGACCCCAGATGCTGAAGTGTCTTAAAAAAAAGAGTCACTCATGGTGATTTCTCGTTTTGGTTTTACCAAAACAAACAAAAAATCTATCTGATATACGAGTAAATAACATCGTAAAACGTATGTAAAATCCTCAGTGTGTATATTCGGCTCTTTTATGACTTAGCAATAAATTTTTTTTTTTTATTTATGAAGGATTCTCAGAGTAGATTAGATTAGAATTCTATTAAATGCAATAATTAAAATTCTTAATAAACATATTATAAATCATTAATATAACTAGATACGATCTCTAATCATTAATATAAGAATCATTAAGAATTTTAATTACACTAATAAAATACTATATATAAAATAAATGACCTTAATTTAATTCTACGCTAATAAAATACATAAATAAATAGTAAACAATAAAGTAACCCATCTCTTTCTCTCAGTGGGAGAGCTAAAAGAGCTGTGCAATGTATAAATTTAGATTGGCATGCTAATTCTCTACAAGACTAAAATAGATTAAACAAAATAACAATGACACTTAAATTAAATGTCTAATTACTAATTAAACAGATGGTTCATTTACAATGTTGAATTGATTACTTTTTTTTTTTTTTTTTTTTTTTTTTTTTTTTTTTTTTTTTTTTTTTTTTTTTTTTTAATACTTCCCCAATTTATCATTCATAAATGTTTATTAAGATTAATAGCAATTTAAATGTACAATAATGATTAAACGGTCAATTAATGGATATGAAAATATAATATGATACTATTCCTCAAATGATAAAAGATTTAAAAGGAATTTTTATTATAATTATATGGAAATGGACTAACAAATCTCAATTACATTTGTTTCAGCTACAAACTGTTAACAAGTGTAGATATATAAAGCTCTCATTTGCATGTATAACAGAAATATTTATGGAGCCCCATGGGAATCAATCAGACCAAAAACAACTATTTCAGATCCAAATACAAAGCTCCTGCTGCAATAACGGGTTCTTTTAATTATGTATTTTATATATATATATGAGTGTGTGAGAAGTAATTAATTCAACACGTACAAGCCATATATTTCTCTCGTACATAATACGATAGAAATATAAATTACTTACAGCAATTATTTTGTCTATTTCAAAATAAAATTCTTTTTTTGGAAAAGATAGAAGATTACAAGAAGAAAAAAAAATGGTGTGAAACATTAACAAGACTATCTTTACTACAATGTAATACAATATATGTATATTAAAATAATTTAACACCATTATGGTGTAGTAGCTAGCATAATCGACTTCTGTCTAAACAATACAGGTTCAATCCCAACTAAACAACTTATTTTTTTTCCGAGTATCCTAACACAACCACTTATACTTATGCGTTCCATTCAAGCATATCTCCGATTACTCGAGTCCTGGGTTAACAAAATCCATAAAAAAAAACCCTAATAAATCCCATTATATTGTGTTGACCTTAAACAAAAAAGTCCTTCCACCAGTTTCCTATTCAGCACTCGTATAAGACTGTATAGCACTGCAGACCACGCCCCCGTTATCTTGGTGTGTACCTTGACAAGCGACTAACCTGGAACCCACATACCACACTTAAACGGATTTCCCTCAACAACCGTTTCAGACTACTTGCTCTAGACTCCTTGACAAGCACTCCAAAGCTCACCCTACAGAATAAAAGACGACTCTATACTTCCCTAGTCTCAACAGAATACAAAACCCTGCAGTCCAAAATCCTCTGACGCATAGTCGATGCTCCTTCTTTCCTTTCCAACCATACAATTGTAATGAAATGGCAAAGTCATAGCAATGACAAACCTTCACAACATATAACAAAAAGAAAGAATAATTTATAACTAGTGGCCTAGCCGGCAGCTGTCTTTAAGACAAGGCCCCGGCCAAACAAACAAAACCATGGGTCAATACTTTACATCAAAGCAAGCACCGATAAGCTGGCCACTGACCTAAATCACTGGACACCGAACTAACCAAGGTCGCACACTAGGACAGATGTCTTGGTGTGAGTGTTGCTAACACTGATATAAACTTCGCCCCATTGGAAGAGGGGATGGTATACAAGAGACGGCCGTAAGTTGTAATCTACGAGCAGCAAGTTCCGCGTTCCTATACAGGTTTTATTTCTACTTATTTTATTAGTTGTGCATCTTAGTTCATTTATTTTAATCATTCTAAATTATTAGTTATTTATCTCCTATTTATTTCTAAGTATTTCTTGTTAATAGTTACCATTACTCACGTTTAAATTATTGTACAAATACAGTCTATTTTTATAAATTCAGTGTTAATAATTCGAGCACAAACTTCCAAAAATCTCTAAACTAACTTCCGCCCTCTTCAAGACATCTACTACATACCATAGGAATCACAATAAACGATTCCACTACATCTGGTGGTATCACGGTTGGATCAGATCATCCAATAAACGATTCCACTACACAATCCATATAGATTTGAAGATTCCTTTTATCCAAGATTTAGCAAAACTCCGGTACAAGAAATTCCATAGCAAACTCTTGCCCATTCATTCCAATTCTCTTGCCCACAAACCCTCTCCTCCTCCACCACATTTCCAGCATGCAAGGCGATTAAGACGTCCTTGGACCCGCCACCTTCTAGATAACTAATGGGGTAGTTGTCGCTGGATAATTACCATTCATGACAATCACTTCATTGTTTATATCTCCATTTAGCCTATTTACTTGTTGCATATTTATTTATGTAATAGTAAATATTCAGTAAAACAATTAAAAAAAAATAAATAAACAAAAGTGATAGAATGTGAGCATTCCAAGTTTAAACAGTTTCGAAACTGTTGCAGTAGTTTTCAAGAAATTTGTTTAAAAAAAACGCAACTTTGTCAAGTTGTCCTCCTAGCTAACGGATTTTCTTCAAAATTTGGAATCCAATCAATACTTCTAATCCACATTAATGTTATGCTAGTAAAACTGAAGTTAAACATAACGCTAGCGCCCCCCCACCCCGAAAATTTAAAGAAAATCTCAAAAAAAAACTGAAAAAAATAAAATAAAATAGGTAGTATCTAAACGGAATTCCCCAAATTTGAACTTCCTGCGAATTTTTTCGTATTTATGGTATTTTGTACATAAATACATAAAGACCATTCCTAAAAACATCTTTTTCTTACTCAGGGACCATCAAAACAAAGATTTCCCGGCGAAAATTCAATTTGAAAAATTTGACACGATCCCAATACTTCGTCACTTACTAGCTAGTAAGGGAAAGTAAAAACTATAATACATTTTTTTCAGTTTTACAATAAATAAAATGAAGAATTCCTTTTTTTAAATTATAAAATAAATGAAAATTTCCCACTAAGAATAAAAACTGAAGGCACTTAAAAGCTGGATAAAAAAAAAAATTAACTTAAAAGAAACCTTGATTTATTATGGCCAAAGAACTAGTGTGTCCAGTAAAATAGCCGTCAGGCCATTTCTAAATATACAATGCAACTATTACACCTCCTCAAATCCGCCTACTACCAACTGTCAACCTGCTTTCCTTTTTAGACATACGTTTATTTATTTATTTATCTACTTTATTTGGTTACCACTTAATAAAATTTTCACAAAATGCTAACCAGAGAGAAAAACAAAATAAAGTAAAAAAAAAAAAAAAAAATCAGTGATATTCTTTTTGTTTATTTTGTGGATGAATATAATGGAGTACGTGATTTTTTTTTAACTGTCAAAATTTTAATGATTAAGAATTCATTCAAACTTCTTCCTCTCCTACGTCATTTTAAACGACTTTCACTTATTCTAATTAATACAAATTAATTAATAAAAGATTGATTAAAACTGTAATGTTTACAAACTTTAGTTGGGTTGGCCAGAAAAAAAAAAAAAAAAGAAAAGTGAAATGAGTTAGACATTTGTATCTAAGTGGACACTGTGGACGACCACTGTTTAAATTTTAACTAACTGACAAACCCCCCAAAAAAATTTTTTTGAAAACAATTTTCAAATAAAAGTGAAACGTTTCAAATCTAAGTAGCAAGCATTCCAAATTAAAAGAAAATCGTACGAACCGTTTTCGAGAAAATGCTAAAAAACTGAAATAAATCTAAACATTCATTAAAGTGGCACTTCCGGTTGAATGATTTTTTTTTTACGAAAAGCTTATTTTCAGATCTCCTGGGTACGAAATATTAAGTTTGAACATTTTGCGATTTTTCATTTTTGAGATATGTTGTCCCACACGCAAAACCAATTACTAAAAACCACTTTTTTTTTAGGACCAGGGGACCTCACTCAAAATGGGTAGGCGGAGCGTAAGTGTGGGTTATTAGTAATTTATTGTATGACTGTGGAAAGAATGACTTAGATTGGGTAGATATCGAGTTTTTAGGCGGGCCTCTCAGGAATATCGAGTACTGAGAGGTCAATTAGGATAGGAATTTTGTCTGCATGCGTGAAGTATGAATATATTTATTGTGTGAATGAGTATGAATGCGATGCTGCGGTTTGTAGAACAATCTGAACATGCGTGGGTTTTTGAGTTGTAAGTACTGATTTCGGATTGTATATTATATAATAATAATGATTTTGGGATGATTTTGATTTTTGATTGATTTGATGGGCGAAATTCTGAATTATAAGTGCCGGTGTCAGATTGTTTTATATATAATATAAGTATGGATTTTATTTTTATGAGTTAAAAGATTAATGTATTTTTGTTGAATGTATTTATTGGTTATTTTTGTAATGTAAGGATGGAATCCTGAATTATAAGTACCAGTTTTGGATTAGCTTGTTTTCCGATGTTGGCATAAATTCATTATAATTTATGAAAGTTACCTTTTTTTGTGGCCCTTCCCTCATACATTCTTGCTTGGGAATCATTCTTGTTTCGGGATCACTGGGGATGAAGTATAATCATTGGGCTGCTATGAGCAGGAGCACGGGAACGGCCCGGCCCATATGGTGTACGTGAAAAAAAAAACAAAAAACCGGGTACATCCGGTGAAAACTCGATATCGAAAATTTGACACAATTACAATACTTCCTCTTACTAACAGTAAGAGAATTTTTTTTTTTTTTAATTCATATAAAATAATTATTTTGTTGTTGTGGTTGGTTCCGCCGCAGTGTTGGAAATTGTAAGGCGAATCTCCCTCAAACAACGGTAGTTTAAGATATAGACCCTCCCACGTGTTGGATGTTTCCATTTTTACAGAAAAATGTGCCCCTTTAAAGACCCAAACATGTTTTTTTTTTCCAACTCAGCATCATCCCTCTCCCCCTCTTGACCTAGTATAGGCATTTAACACCCAGTCAGTGTATAAACTAAATTTGCTCTGTGCAAATCTATGTTACGACAAACGCATCCTAATGTTGGCTGAACGTCCAAAACCGGTCGATGACCACAAAAAACAAGCAGGCTATCACGAATTATTTTGTCCTGAACAAACTAACAGATTATATTCCTAAAAGAAAATCTAATAGGGTGAATATTATTCATTAAACAAAACACATTCAACGTTTTAAAAACTGTAATAATAAAAAAAAATGAAATATATTCTCAGGCAAGTAGCTGGATTAAAAAAAAATGACAATAGAATAAAAAGGTAATGATAATTTATGAATTCATTCAACTTTGATAATAAGCCCCTCCCCTAGGAAAGATACAGATTCAAGAGGAAATATTGATCGTGAGATGTAGTTACCGGTCTATTTCCTTTTCAAACCTTCGGGGAATAAATGTTCGTTCTGAGAGGGTCCATAATCCCAGCTATAACAGGGATTACGACCTATAAAAAAAAAAAAAATAAACAGTCTTGATCTACATGAACTCTCAGTGCCCAAGCATTTGGAATGGGTCACGCAATATTCTCATTTCATTTCTTTTCTCATATAACTTTTCTATATCTTGTAGCTTCTATCTTCCATTGCAGGCAGATATTGAATGAAAGAGCACTTTCTTTAAAAAAAATATATATGAAATAAATATTTATGTTAATAAGTACTGCAATAGAGTAAAGATATATTTGTCATCCTTCTATGTTATTGATACATTTTATTGATTTTAATTTTTTTTTTTTTTTTTTTATCAAATTTTCGATATCGTGTTTGCACCGGAAATACATATTTTGATGAAAAATGTCCCCCTAAGTTCCGAAATTTTCTCTAAACTTGGAATTTTTCCGTGTAAAAATGCAAAAGTGGTACTTAAATGAAAATCAAGTTTGAACTTCTGGCGATTTCTGATTTTTGACATTAGGGAATGGTCTATATATTATGTGCGTATGTGTTTATTAAAAGAATATCTCAAAAATGAAAAGTCACAGGGAAGTTCAAACTTGGTATCCCGTTTAGACACCGTATCTGACCCGGAAGTTTTCGGGCAAAAAAAATCCATCAACCGAGATATTTGATTTTCTCTACAATTTGATATAGTTTAAACACATAATCGGTCAATACACATAACAACAACAAAATTATATGCGATTGTCTCAGGCGCCGTCACGTTAATAGTTTGTTTAGACTGCTGGGCAGCAAAGGAGACTACGTTCAATGCTCGCCCTCTACCTTGGATTTATAATATAGTATAATTAATCGTAATTATGTATATTTATATCTGTAACGGCAAAAGAGAGAACACAAGCCCGACCTAGAGAAAACAGACTCTCTCTGGTACTTAAGCAGACTAGAGTGGGAAAACCTGCATATAAGCCAGTGAGAATCTACCTAAAGGGATATATATCTATCTATCAGATTCAATTATACATCGCATCGTTTCATATCTCTACGCTTACCTTTTATTCTATAAAATCATTACAAGTCCAGTGCAGTTTGGGTAAACTTATAGCTATATTATAATAGTGTCTTCATATCTCGTCTAATTAATCAAAGCTAATTTCTCTCCTCATCAACTCCATTATAGAATGGGTCAATACACATAACAACAACAAAATTATATGCGATTGTCTCAGGCGCCGTCACGTTAATACGTTGTTTAGACTGCAGCGCAGCGAAGGAGACTACGTTCAATGCTCGGCCTCTACCTTGTATTTATAATATAGTGTAATTATTCCTAATTATGTATGTTTATATCCGTGATAACTGATTCGTGTTGGACTAATGATTCGCCTGAAAAAAATAGACTGGGCATCCGGCCGCCATTTTTGTTTTCTTTGTTTCAAAAATCTGACCGTAATACTTTCTAAGAAGCAAATTACTTTCAAGAGAGTATATTTACAGTTTATGTAATTCAAAATATTTAAATGATGCTCATAAAAGTGTGGCTTCTTAAAAATAAATCTACAAGTGTACTCTCTCCCCCCTCTCTCTCCCCCTATAGATAAAGAGGTGATATGGAGAGGGAGCGAAGAGAAAGAAGAATACCGTTGGACAGTTACAGTTCAAAGTTACTTTAAGTGAAGCAACTACAAAATGTAATTGTGCCCCTTTTAATTATAATTATCCATTAAAGGAAAGTAAATTAAATTAAAAGAGCTAGAACAGAAGAAATTCCTGTTTTTAGAGTTAAGTAATCCAAAAATGGTATTAACTTGCCCTCGAAATTGTCAATAAGAAAAAACTGAACTACTATTTCCATTCTCCTTGATAAGTTGCAATTACTATATAAAAGCAAATTGTTTAGTTTAATCAAAAAATATTTCACTTAAGCAATACATACAATTCTAATGGTACTACAATATAAAGTGTATGTAAAAAGGTTGTTGACATCTATACGTCATTTCGTTGTTTAATGTTGTCATGTAAGAAGCAAATTGAAACAGATTTTATAATTTAAATAAATTAAGTTTTATAAGGAAAGGCAAGTTGGCTGGCAAAAGGGTCAAATCCAGGTACAAAATAACCGTTAGAAGAGAGGTCGGAGAACTTAGCCACTCTTTGTCTTTTACCCCTTCTACCAATCTTACATAAAAGGTGGAATTTTAACAACTAAGAAGAGAACATTCTTTCACAAGTTGTCTTACGGCATTTTAACCATAACATTTGTCTCAGAAGTCGCTCTCATAACTTCAGTAGTGCCACATTTAAGTGTTTAAACATTAGAGTTTCAATCAATTGAGCTAAAAAATAATTGATTCTGTATATTTATAAGTTAATTCAATATCCACTATTAATACATTTATTTTAATCTAGTGGTGACTTCTTACTTATATCTTAATGTTGAATAATTTGGATGGGTCTGCAATGCTGGATAACATCTGTTATTTTATCCGTCGTAGCGTGCATATATTCCTTTTGTTTCTGACCGGTTTTCATCCTTCTTTAGAGCAAATTCACCAAGATCGTGTAGAGAGTTCACTTCAACGCATTGTTTCTGTTACACTCACACTTGTTGGTTGTATATATGTGCGGGAGGTTATAAGATTATGTTACTATATATGTGCGTGTGTGTGTGTATTTAATGACAAAATGAAATTATTATATACTATTTTCTAATGTATAATCATAATTTATAATAATTCCATTTTGTCATTAAACCGCACACACGCACACAATAGTAACATAACCTTATAACCTCCTGCACATATATACAACAAATAAACCAACAAGTGTGAGTGTAACAGAAACATTACGTTGAAGTGAACTCTCTACACGAACTTAGTGAATTTGCTCTGAAGATGGATGAAAATCCTAAACTAGTCAGGAGCAAAAGTTATATGCATGACTTCGATGGATAAAATATACCAGATGTTATTTCTTAATTACTTTCTCTTTCTTTAAAAAACATAAATACACACAAGCCCCACAGAAAACCGATCGTTCTACAATAATACGACAAACATGCCACACATCAATCAAAAATATTTCAATGTATTGGAAATCATCATTAAAGAGCACTGTCAGTAGACTGAAGTCTGTAGGCGTGAATATTAATAGTAAAAAAAAAAAAAACTTGTGCACTTTTCTGAGGACAAAATGAAAGACTGAAATCTCAGTTAGTCATCGAACCAGACAACGTATATGCAACCAACTTTAAGTATTGTAACCTTGAATTCACCATATTCGCCCTGTTGAGGCTAAGAAACTTTCTATTTATAATATGAACCTGTAGGCGATCTCGGCACCTACGTTAAATAAATGTACAGTTATTGCAATCAACAGCAATAAGTATTAATTTTTTGTTTTGTTTTGTTTTTCAACAAACCTGTTCGTAATTTAAACAGAATAATTATTTAACTGATGAAAAAAATTATTAACACTGTTTTATCAATTTAAAATTAATTAACAATGAATTAAAACAATATCAGAAAACATATTATAATTTTGGTTTATTTTTAATCTAAGATTTAAGAGGCGAGATTAGCTGAGTGATGCTAATCAAGACTAGATTAGCAACGCGAAGGTGTCCGGGTTCGAGTCCAACAGTGTTGCTCTTAGAATTTCTCGTCCTCTACAGCTCCACTGTCCGATGGTACAGCGTTATTTGTAAAGAATGGAGGCCGGCAATGCATTGAAGACTCCGAACTTTAGGGTAGCTATATAAGCCCAAAAGTGCATAACCCTGCCTGGCCATTCTCCATAAAACCATCTCAAAAATGAATTTTTCCCAGAGAAATATTACAAATAAAATGTTGCAGCTCTTTGTATGTGAAGTTGATCCAGTAAATTTAAAGCAAATTAGGTGAAGCCGTTTTCGAAAATATCTCTGAAAACTGAAACTGAAAAAAATGTTCGGTAGAAATGCACTTCCCGTTAACCGATGAGTTTCATTAAACTCGGAATATTTGGCAAAAAAATATTTAATTTTAATTAATATTATTTAGATGATAGATAGATTTGTTCTACAGGGTTATTGCAATGCGATCTGAAAGATCTATTGTGCGCCTGGAGCCTTCTCAGTGCACTGCCGACCTCCAAGCAGTGTTGTCCAGCTACAAATAACACTACCCATCACCGTACAGTGAGGTATAGAAGCTCCTAAGAAGAGAAATCTAACGGTAGTATGCTGGATTCAAACCACGGGAACTCCGTGTTGCTAGTTCAGCGCGCTACCACTGAGCTAACCCCTTCCTTCTCCCTTGGCTCACGCCAATTAACTAGAGGGGCGGAGACCCCAGTTTGTATACCGTGTCAGTCCTTGTCTGTAAAGAATAGAGTAAAGTTTAAAAGTGTATTGTGTACTGTTCTGACAAAGTGCATGGATTACTGAGCTGTTGTAACCTGTGGGGTCGCTACTCCCCAAGTGACTGTGCATACAACAAATACCCCTTGCAGGCATTATATAGTTGAATAGAATTGTATAATAAACTGAAATAGCACTTTAGTTTAAAACCTAACCCCATTCCTCCCCCAAAAGTACCCTTAAATGAATTCTCCCAGAGAAATGTTTCAAATAAAAATTATAGCTCTTAGTATGTGTAATTAATGTACAAATATAGTTGTGCGTCATTTTTGAGGAAATCGCAAAAAAAAAAAACTATGATAAAACCATCAATCTTTCACCACAAACTATGTTCTTAACAATGAATTTAATAGAACTTTGAAGAAGATCCTACTCCAGAATTTTGTTCGTTTGTTTAGGCATCCGTAGACTATTTCAAAAATATATATATATAAAAATATGGACGAGTTTATTAAAACATTGCAATTTTAACAATATAAATAAAATATACAATCAAAAAGTTTTTTTTTTATAACATTTATAAAAATCTCATATTTCATGGTAAACTTTTATATATATTTTGTATTTTTTTATATTCAACAAACACACACATTAAATGGTTGTAAACAGTGAGAGAAAATAATAATTTCTAAAAAATATATTAGTTCGGTCTTTTCTCTCTCTATAATGTGTGTGTGTGTGTGTGCTTGTGTGCGTGTGTCAGTAGAAAGTATATAGAGGACGTCCGTTAGCCTATGAGTCACTGTTATAGCCAGGCAAAAAACAAGTCTGTCAGTTAAATAAAAGACAATGTCCTTGTTTATACACACACTCACAGACAAATTTTGTTTAAATAGAATAACATTTTACTAGATTACAAAAACATTAAATACACGACCATGTTTTCATTGTAATTATAATGAAATAATAAATAACGGATTTCCAAATTTAGTAACATAATAATAATATAATAATTAATCAAATTATATGATTATTATTACATGTAGTAAAAGACATGTGTTATAATTTTGTTTATGACAGTGAATAATTAATAGATAGGTACCTAGTTGTAGTAAATAATTATTCTACTCACATAGATATATATGTTTGTTTATGTGTACAAAAATATCTACGGTACACATTGTCCCAACACTTTTGGTCCCATTCTTTAAATCTTTTTAAAAACACATTATTACTTCACATTGGATTAACAAAAACTTACTGACCAATTTTATATTAAATTTTCATTCTTTTTAATTTTAGTAATTATTTCATAATATTTATTTGCACACTTAATGGAACCTTAATGGAATGTAGCAGGATTAGAAAGTAGAGATATCCCTGATCCTGAGGTAGAAATAAGAGTGGATGAAGCAACGGAAGAAGAGATACCACCTGAGAAGGAGGAAATAGAAGAAATAATCCAAGCGCTTAAGAACAATAAGTCGCCAGGAGCTGATGAGATCTCGGAGGAATTACTGAAGTATGGTGGAGACACCTTCATAGAATCTATACATGACCTCATTCAACAGATCTGGGTGCATGAAGAAATGCCAGAGGAGTTGGAATACGGCGATTCTCTGTCCCATATATAAGAAGGGTGACAAGCTAAATTGTGCAAATTACAGAGGAATAGCACTTCTGCCGACGCTGTATAAGGTTCTTTCTATAGCAATAAATAACAGATTAACCGTGTGGTGTGAAAAAATGAGTGGAGAATACCAGTGCGGTTTTAGAAAGAACCGATCAACTAAAGACCTTATATTTTCAGTAAGGCAGATGTTTGAAAAAGCATATGAATATAACATAGAACTGCATAATGTTTCGTTGATTTCAAGCAAGCCTATGATTCTTTGCACAGAATGGAACTAATGAAAGCCATGAGAGGTTTGGGAATCCCAATCAAGTTGATAGCCCTGGCAGAAATTACTTTGAAAGAAACAAAATGCCGGGTGGAAGTACAAAATGTCCTCTCTGATAGCTTCTCTGTCACTAATGGTTTAAGGCAGGGAGACCTGCTAGCGCCGGCATTGTTTAATCTGGCATTTGAATGGGCAGTAAGAGCAATAAGGACCAACCCTAAAGGTACATTTATAATAGACTGACCCAACACCTCGCGTATGCAGACGATGTACTCATCTCTGGGCGCACTGAAAGAGGCCCTGGAGGAATTTGAAAGAAAGGCTATGACTCTTGGCTTGAGAGTCAACGAAGAAAAAACTATTTACATGAGATCATCCAGGAACCAAGCTACGATGCCTAAGAAGGTGAAAATTAATGCTCATGAGTTCGTAACTGGAGATAGTTTCAAATACCTGGGAGCGGTTGTGACGGGAGCGATTGTGACGAACAGAAATGAAATAGAAGCTGAAATTAAAGCACGAACAACTGCTGGCAACAGATGCTTATTTGCATTAGCGAAGGCTGTTCGCTTTAGAGTTTCGTCACGTGACGCCAAGATTCTAATATATAGAACTATAATAGGACCAGTCGTAACGTATGCTAGTGAGACGTGGATACTATCTAAAGAGAGCGAAAGGTTGCTTGGGGTGTGGGAAAGAAAGGTCCTAAGAAAGATATTTGACCCAAGCTTTGTGAACGGCCAGTGGAGGATTAGGAAAAATGAAGAATTGTACCAGTTGTACAAGAATGAAGACATCGTGACCTTTATAAAGAAAGGTCGTCTCCACTGGTTAGGTCATGTGGAGAGAATGGAGGAGGTTAGACTGCCCAAAAGGCTCCTCTGTGGTCGATCCGGTGGTGCTTGCCGGAGAGGAAGACCTCGCTTGCGTTGGCTGAACGATCTACAAGATAACCTCACCTCAATGGGTGTTAGAGGTGGAAAATGAAGGCCAAAGACAGGGATGTATGGCAGAAGCTTGTGGACGAGGCCCGGGTTCTTTAGGACTGTAGTGCCATAATAATAGTAATAATAATAATAATAATAATAATAATAATAATAATAATAATAATAATAATAATAATAATGGAACCTAAATAACTTGTTATGCTACAATAATAATAAGGTTTAAAAAAAACCTACATTATGCAATTAAAAATAAAAATCGCTGAATTGTTAATGAACCATGTTGAAGGGCGTTTTTTAAATTAAAGTCCATTTTACATTAATTATATCGTATAAGTTCTTTAATGAAAATTTTTTTTACTTCTTTTTTCGCGATTTTTCTCAAAACACTTCAACAAAAAATTTCCTTTAATATTACTTACGTGTTAGAATTATATAGTGTTGTAAAGTGTATCCTTTTTAAAGGAAAGCTTAATGTTTCAGCACCTCTAAAATTCTCCAATTATCAAATTTACTTTGAAAACTGTTTCACATACACATTTTTTTTTGCACTCAAGGATAAGTCAAAATACGTATATCCGGTAAAAACTCAATTTCGATAATTTTATTCGATCGCAATACTTCCTCTTACAGCAGTAAGAGAAAGTAAATAAATAAATAAATAAATAAAAAACAATAAGACATATAAATAGATATAAATACTATAAACTATTTTAAATGGATAAATAAATGAACTCCAAGATATATTATAATACTAAACATATTTAATAAAATAAATAAACCTGAAAGAATTCATTATTGAATTGTAAGTTGTTTTTTTTTATGACTACAAATATTCTTGTAATATCTTAATAAAAAAAAAAAAAGAAGGCCAGATTGCATTATTAAAGAAACAAACATCCATAGTGACTAAACAAAATGCAAGAATTGCAAAAATACAGATGTGACTCAACATGTGTGAGACCAAACGTATCATACATCCATCCATATATATATACACACACACACACACACATAAAATGGTTAAAGTGAAAAGAACAAAACATCAGCTTTCAACTGACAAGGAAGAAAGTAAAAATATTTTTAAAGGCATTTTTATACGAAACGTTTGATCAACTGGTATTTTGTATTATTATTATTATTATTATCTAAAAATAAAATGGCATCACGCCGTTGCGGAAACGCTGAGCAAAGGGGTGGCACAACATCCACAACCTCTGCACAGTTCACGTCACCTAATTTCTCTCTCACTTCTTAGGTTCAGCAGGATACAGATCCTCCATCTTCCCTCATGAGTCTCTCACAGCGCAACCAGCCATAAAGTGTGCTTACAATTCAGCTACAGTTTAGAAATTTGCGCACTATCCTGGCGGTATCAAGAAGGACTACTTGCTGGGCTTCGCCGACAAGCGACAATGGAAGTTCCAGTGGGCCGGTGGCCTCAATTGTAGTTTTAGGAATAAGGCCGTAAGAGGAAATTATCACGAGCGTCACCCTCACCCTCTCCAGTCTGTAGAGGTCTTTAAGCTCGGCCACTAGGTCCTGATATTTGCTAATTTTGTGACCATAGGGGGAGTTTGTATTCCTGTCATTCGGGACCGCTACCTCCACTAATTCCGCCACTTTCTTTCCCATATCAATCATTAACCTATCATGCCTGTTGTGCATGACGACACGATCTGTGACTAAAGCCTGGTCCCAGTATATCTTGACAGGTCCAACCTGCAACAGCTCACTAGGCTTGTACTTGTAATATGGTTGTTATTATTATTATTATTATTAATTGTCTGTGGGGAAAGACCGAAACCTATGCTATCCAAACCACTCTGGGCCCATATATATTCAAAGAAAAAAAAACAACAAACCGAGTCTAACCCATCTTTGCCCGCAAGGGATATCTGTTGCATGCAGTTACTAACCCCACGGGTTACCACATCTCAGTAATCCATGCACTTCGTCAGAACAGTACACAACACACTTAAACTGCATACACTCTACACTTTACAGACAAGGACAAACGCAGTACACAAACTAGGGTCTCCGTCCCTAGTTAATTGGGGAAAGCCGAAGGAGAAGGAAGGGATTAGCTCAGTGGCAGCGCGCTGGACTAGCAACGGTGAGGTTCCGGATTCGAATCCAGCATGCTGCCCTTAGATTTTTTCTTCCTAGGAGCCTCTACCAACTCCGGTGATGGGCAGTGTTGTCTGCAGCTAAAGAACGCTGTTTGGAGGCTGGCTGCGCATTGGAGAAGGCTCCGGGGGGGGGGGGGTCACAATAGATCTTTCAGATCGCAATGCAATAATCCCCTCCAACAATCTACAATCTAATCCATCTAAGATTCACAGCAGTCCGAACAAAATATACAGTAACCTTAAAGTGAAATAGCCTAAGCTCTTCCACAGACATTCTGTGCGACCCAAGGTCTGAAACTAAATTTCCCTACAATCCAAGCAATCTGTCATAAGATGGATGGATGTTTCCTCCTCTGTGTCACAAAGTCTACAAAAGGGGTCGGCATGAACCCCCATTGCATAGATGTGTCTCCTCAAAAACCACAATGCCAATGTGGGATCCAACCAGATGCCTGGGAGAAGTCTGTGAAAGACATAGGCAACATATAAGACAACTACAGTCCTGTCCGGATTCCCAATGAGCATCTTAGACTGCCGGACACAATCAATCCACTGTGCTCATCCATCGGGATAAATACGTTAAAGCTTCCATGACCTGGAAGCTTGACAGACAAATCCGATAGATACATCAACGCAGGCTTGGATCAGTGAAGAGGAGGCGCCTAATTTGTTTAACCACCTCCTCCTTCCGAAAAATTCCCATAAGACCTGGAACCCAGATTAGAAAGAAGCACATCCCTAAAAGAAGAAAGCTCTTCTCAGTCTTTAGAACCAACCGGGAATTTTGTAACATTTACTTTTCTTTCAATTTTCAATAGTAACCGTATCTACGGGAGGATTAGCTTGGTGTAGCGCTCTAGTTACCATGAGGAGGTCCCGGGTTCGAGTCCAGATTTTTGTTTAGATTTTTTAAATTTTCTTTTTTCTTCCTAGGGGCTTCTACAGCTCACTGTCCGTTGATAGACAGTGTATCTTTAACAAGAGTGGTAGAGTCCGGCAGTGTACTCTGAGAAGACTCGGGGCACCAATGACTATAGATGTTGACGCATCTTAAATAAAAAAAAACAAAAAAAAAACAACAAATCTAAAGTGAAACACTCATACGACTCTTCCTCTTACTACAATTCACACATATTTAGGTGACAATATTTTTTTTCAAACTGGAGAATCTAAACTTGATAAAGTGATATATTTGAGGAAACCATACATTTCCCCTCCTCACCCCAGACTTCTTTAAATGAACTTTCCCGAATAAAAGTTCCCAATAAAAGTAGTAGGTCACTAAATATTCATAGTGCAACCAATTTAATGAAATCCGTCAGTGTTTTTTTATGGATAAAAATCGTAGAAAACTGAAATAATATCAGTAAAAACACAATTCCGGTCGACCTATCTTCCACAAGCTCAGAATTTTAACAACATATTTAATTTTAATTAATATTATTCAGTTGACAGAATTGTATAAGAGGAAGGAAATAGCTAAGTGGTTAGTGTGATGGATGCAAAATATATTAAATTAAGAAAAAAATCAAAATACCAAGTTATGTGACAATTCCCTTGCAAAAAAGTACACGCAGATATAAGAAAACAGTTATTGGAAAAGTTTGTTAACCTTGATGGCATTATACTACCCTCTTCTCATCACAGGGGAGGAACTGAACGAATAAAGAGAAAGCATTCTTTCCAGACAGACTTGTTCTAGAAATCGAGGTGGAAGCATCAGAGCTATACCAGTGTAATGTGATAACAAGAAGGAGTGATAACAGAAATATATAATTTTTAATTATAAAAATTATAACTAGTGGTGCCAGCCAGTCGCGGTCAGTGCACGGTCAAAGGACCGCCCGCCAAAGACACACCGCTTTCACAAGGGTCAACAAATCACTCAAAAGACCGGTTACCTGGCTACAGTCCTTTGATAACTACCATCACCTGTCGCCACACCTGTTCACCGACGTATTCAAGACCTAGAGTCAACACACGGCAATAAACTAAACACTCAAAAGACCGAACACCTGGCTACAGTCATTGATAACTGCCATCACCTATTGACGACCTATTCAAAACCTAGGGTCAACACACGGCAATAAACTAAACACTCTAAATACCGACCACCTAGCTAAAATCCTTTGATAACCGCCAACACTTGTTCAAGAACTAGGGTCAACACACGGCAAGAGATGTTCGAGTGTGACCCGTAATTACAAGACTTGTCTATGTGTGGTGATGGCAATATAAGATGTCTCTCTACGGAGTGGGGAGGATTATTCTTCAGTATTTCATCAAGATTCTACCAGTGAGATAATTCTCGGAACGCATCCCTATCTAATTATTTAAACATATATTAATTATCAATCATTATAGTTGGTGCATTCTAGTTACAATTTAAATAATTCTAAATTAATTGTAGTTTATCTTTTCAAACGTTTAATTTGTTGTTAAAATATACATATGTCTATTTTCGTAAATTCGTAATTCATATTCCGAATAACAACTCTCTAAAATCTCTAACTCCCAACTATTCATCACATCATCATATCTCTCCAAGACATCTGAACCCATTACAACTGGTGGAAACGGTGGGATCAGAACATCCAATATCTGAACCCCATCACACCAGTATTAAGTTATAAGAATTTATTATAAGCTTTTATTGTGATATTCAAAATACTTAATTTCTCTTAGACAATATATTATATCTTTTTAAAAACAGTGGTGATTTCTTAATTATTCTTAATACTTTTATATCTTACCTCAAACATACTTACAAGCCCTTATAAAAAAACCGCTCGTGCTACAACAGCCTACCAGCATACTATAAATACACATCACACCATATATATATTATATTAGCGTGTACTGGACTTCCACACGAAGGACCCAGGTTCGAGTCCAGCTGTGCTATCCTTTTCTTCCTAGGAGCCTCTGCAGCTCATTGTCCGGTGTTGGACAGTGTTGTCTGTAACGAGACAACACTGTCCGCAGACCGGCAGTGCACTGAGAAGGCTCCGGGCGCCAAAGACCATAGATGTTGACGCGCCTTAAATTAAAAAAAAAAAGAAAAGAATTGTATATAATTCAAAATAGCACTCTAAAGTAAACAGTGGATTGTCGGCAGTCTAAGATTGCTCATTGGGAATCCGGACAGGACTATAGTGAGATATTGCTGTATCTTTCACGGACTTCTCCCAGGCATCTGGCTGAATCTCAACTGGTATTGTGGTTTTTGAGAAGACACCTCTACATATTGCGGATTCGGGCCGACCCTTTTTGTAGACTTTTTGATACAGAGGAGGAATCCATCTTATGACAGATTGCTTGGATTGTAAGGAAATTTAGTTTTCCCCGCTAATCTCCCCCCCTCCAAAACACCTTAAATAAATTTTTTCCAGTGAAATATGCTTCAAACAAATGTTGTAACTCATTGTATGTGTAGACGATATACTAAGTTTAAAGAAAAATTGTATGTTACAAGCCATTTTTGAGAAAATCATAAAAAGCCGAAAAATACATTCTGTAAAATGTCTATACTCTGATTTGAAGAAATTTTGACAGGTGAAGTTCCTGTTGGATCCGACAGTTAATAACCAAAATGGAATGTCAATATGAACTTTCTGCGTTTCCCTTCGTTTTTGAGCCCTGCTGTTCACTTACACATAGACACACAGATTATTTTGTAAAAACCACTTCTTTTTTTTGTACTCAGGGGATCTCAAAACGTGTATTTCCGGTGAAAACTCTATATCGAAAATTGAAATATTGAAAGGAGTGTTGGTTCGAGAGGTAATATTTGAATGCCACCCAATATTATCTTCAAGATTGTCTTTATAATTTGTTAGTCATAGACAGTCTAACTATAGACCAATTATTGCTTTGAATTTTCTAAATAGACGATTTGAATACCAGTATTTAATTGTGAATATCGTCTTTTCAAGTTATTCATTGGACGAAGATCTAGTCTTTAGCGTAGGCTTAAACACTTCCTGTTGCTAAGAATCAATGTATTTGCAGATGAGATACACTCTTTAATAAACAAAAAAACGATGGTTATATATTTAATAAAGAACTGCATAAATCCAAAAAAAAAAATCACAACAGCAGAATGAACGGACATGGGTGGACAATAGCATTGAAGTGTTTAATAATTCATACATCAAGTAGGCAGTATTTTTTGTTCCTTCCGTGTATACATAATATATTTATATACACTGTACATGTGTGTGTGTATCTGTATACTTAATTCCGTTGTCATATATAATCTGACAGATGTTTGTTTAATACATTCTCTGTGTCACAAATTTATTAATC
>JAAEAF010012195.1:0-12028 GCA_011037195.1 Triatoma infestans | reverse complement strand
GGAATATAATATATACATCATATTAATTCACTATAGTTTGAAGAATTTATTTCTGATGGATATCTGTTAGAAAGTCTCTGCTACTGGGAGCTCTATCCAGCGTTATTGTGGTTCCATTCCCTAGGTATCACAGTGGAAAAAATTTAGCGTAAATATTCCACATATCACCCATTTTATAAACTTTTAAATAGTCAATAAATAGCTAATTACATTATAAATTAGATTCAACAGACAAGTGCTAAAAACATGCAGGTGCATTGGAAAAATACAGCAAATTCGCCACATATATGTTGGGCTCCACCATCAAGCCACCAAACGCATATTTGGCGAATGAGATTGCCCAGCGAAGCTCCCACCAAGAGCTAGAAGTAAAAAGCTAGAAATAAAAAGCCGAAAATCCGAGGGCTCTTAGCATACAGATCAACTTTAACGAGTTGACAAGTCTCAATCTTGAATCCTTCACCGAGACAGCCACACTAGATATTCTACAGTTAAAACAAAGCAAGACTTCTACTCTTCAAGCGACTGACATCAATCAACGTCTACGTTCATCAACGCAAAATATAATTGTGTTTAAGTACAAATAATTCAGTTTGAGTGTTCATCATTCCCTAATCACAATCATCATGCTACGATTATACAAGGAGAATTGAGGACGAATTGGCCCATAAAGAAAGATGAATCCGAAGCTTTTCTACAGCATACCAAAAAAAAATTTTGAAATCCGTGTTTATGATTTAATTATTTTGCTGCAAATCAGCGGCCTGGTGGAGGTGTACCACTGGTCATGGAATTTATTTAGGGATCCTGTAGTAGTCATTGTTGACTTTGTATGACTTAGGAAGTGATTCCATTATGTTCTCTACCATTACAAGAGATTGGCAAAAGCAAGATTTCTCAAACCGAGCATTGAATGCCAGCGGCAACGAAATGTACGCTAGAGCTCTCAGATGGCATTGAGGCCTGCATTTAAGAATTAGATTCACACATATCTCTAAACAATAGTTAATGTCTGTTAACCGGGTAAAATCACTTTAGATCTTTATGAGACGCGATGACTGCAGGCAATTAGGACCACTCCCCTTTTTTCTACTTCAATTTTTTTATTTCGATTCAATACACAAAGTCAGAAGATTCTATAAAGAATGTGCAGAACAATTAAGCTTAAATTGGAAGCCTCGTGTTAAAGGAACTAGCAGCATGTTTTCGTTATATAATGGTGGAGAAATGAAAAATATATTTCATTATGTAGGTACTTGTAGCCCATACTGAATGTTCGCTGATTTTGTTCAACAAAAGTAATGCTAACAACAGGGGCGTAATAAGCTTGATGATAGTGGACCAGCAACATGGAGGTCTCGAGTTCGAGTCCAGCAGTGCTGCACTTTCTCGCCCTAGAAGCTCCTATAACCTACTGTCGGTGAAGGGTAGGAGTGAAGATCTTTAGCGGAGAACATTGCCGAATAGAGGCCGATAGTGTATTAAGAAAATTTCGAACTTTGGAGTAGCTCTATGGGCCCAGAGGAGTGTTGGATAGCGTAAGATTTGGCCCTTCCCACAGGGGATTAAAAAAAAAATACAAATAATACGAGAGGTTTTAGGGCATTTAAATGGGAAAATTTGGTAAATACAATTAATTGTTATTAATATGGCTTTTTCATTCGACCTTTAATTTTGTTGTTTATACAAAAGTACTTTGTTATTTAATTAATATTTATATTTATCAGTTTAATTAAGATCCTATCCTTTTTACTAATGCTTATATTTTTATTCTATTTCATTTTTATTTATTAATTTTAATGAATATGCAACGTAACAAGGCAATATCCCACATACCGTTGTCGTATTGTCTTATGTATACTTAAAAATTACAGACTATAACCTATAGTAACTAAGGTTACTTTTTATTTTTAATATTTATTACTACTGCAAGAGGAAATATTCCCATCTCCTGAAGTTTCCGAACAAAGTTTTATGCATGTGTGTGTGAGATAACAGTATAAATCAGTTTGGATTGTCAAGTTGAATTATGTGAACAAAGTCTGAAATGATGGTTAAATTTACTAACAGCACCTGAGGATAGAATATGTATTTGTGTTTTGCCAAAACAAGACTTTATATATCTAAGAGTTTAATAACAACTGAATTAGCTTGGTTACAGATAAAGCACTAACTTCCGCGTGTATTACATATTTTAAAGATAATCTACCCTCTTTAAATATAAATAATTCATACCTTGCTACCAGGGTTTACATTAATAAAATCAAATTAATGGCCCAAAGTCGGTTGGCATCAAGAAAATATTCATCTTTATATATATATGAAGATTGTGGTTGAGAGAGCGGCAAAGGGAGCTCTCCTCAGAATCTCTAGGGGTGGTGTGGGAGGAGAGAAAGGCCTGGGGGGTGGGGAGTGGTCATCTCCACCTTTGGGCCCTCTTACCTGGCACCTCCATAGATATGGCATTATTAAGAAAGACAGCTTCATTAAAAATTTCTCTCTGAAGCTGGGCACCAAAAGTGGTTGGAGCGAAGGATCCACTCTGTTGGGCATTAAGAAACATGCCATTAAATGTTTATTGATGGGTCTAAGACGCTTGAGAAGACTGGGGCGGGACGTGGTTGGTCCAAGGATCAAGCACTCGGAACTCATGGGTAAGTTTCCCAGCATCTTCCAGGTGAAGATATATGCTATTGGAAGGTGAGTTCAATTTAACCTCGATAGGGGATATAGGAAACAGGAGATTGTAATCCTTTCCGATAATCAAGCAGCCATTAGTGCATTGGCTGCGTAGTTATTAGCTCTAAAATGGTCTGTGAATGCCTAGGTGAACTTAATAACCTAGGCAGGAGGAATAAAGTTAACCTTTGGTGGGTACCGGGGCATGTTAGCATTGAATGAAATGAGACGGCCGACGCCCTGGCGAAGATAGGCGCTGCGATCCCGCTTCTAGGGCCGGAACCTTCTTGTGGGGACAGCGACCAGTTTTTCATGGAAGAACTTAGGAAGAAGGAGGAGGCGAAGGGGAGATATTAACTCTGGTACCCCCTCCCGGTTTGCGGCAGGCCAAGATCTGCCTGGGAAATTATAACCAACGGAGATCGGAAGCCTGCATCGGCTTGAGTAAGGACAAGCTCTGGGTTCTTACGGGTTTCCTCACGGGGCGTTGCCACTCAGTGGACACCTGAATTTGGAAAGTGACATCTCTTGCGGGGAGCTATAGGAAACTCCATTACATCTCCTTACAGACTGCTAGGCTGCCACTCAGAGAAGATTCAAGAACCTGGGTAGCTACCAGGTGGAAGAGGGGGATATACCCTCCTCTAGAGCCCGTCAGGGTATTAGGATTCCTCAGGGATCTTAACCTGATGGAGGTTTTGTAGAACGGATTTTCAGTTGGAACATCTGTTCGCGTGCTGTGAGCAAACAGCCTGCGGCACCTGGGGGGCATAGCACGATAGATCGAAAGGTCCCATTGCATTGGCCCCCCTTCAAAAAAAAAAAAAAATACACGAAGATTTGAATTTAAATTTTACGTAAATATTAAATGAAAATTATTCAGTTTTTTGAAGTCTTTTCAGTACACTTCTTTTTTTAGTCTGCCTAAATCAGTACAATTATTTTTATTCTGTGAAAATATTTAAATAGATAATATATTGCTGGCAGTATGGAACTATTTCTGTTATTATGAAATGCAGACATCTTAGAAGAAATAAAATTCAATTTTTTTGTTTTAACAGTAAAAGCTCTTCATTTAAGGGACACTCTTACGTTAAATTTATTTATTTATTTATTTATTTATTTACATTAACGGGCAACATAACCCTTTTATGAATAACTATACAAACAGCATTGATATATAACATAAATAATTGCAAACACAAAATACCGTTAACCAAAACAACCATCATACATTGATTATAAAGTACAAATAAATACTACATACAAGAAAATACTTAACAAATACACAGGTAACAGAAGAAACATTGAAAACAGAAGAAACATAGATTCGAAACAAAATAAAATAAAATAAAATCATGATAAAGTTATGACAATCCAATTATTCTTCTAATCATTTTAGCTGATGTATTGAACAAGTCAGTGTTTAAATGTGTCAGTGTAGTCTTGAAATTCTTAAAAGTGGTGAATGATATAAATAATTGGTTTGTGCAAAGTTTACTGAAAGTAGATTATATGTCTGTACGTTGAAATAAATTGCATTTATAAGGTATGGACAGTACATAAAATTATTTAAAAGTTTGTACAGAAATAGTATGTCATTAATTAAACGTCTGTTTTCTAATGAAGAAATTTCAAATCTAGCATAAATTTCACGGTAAGGAATGTTATTGTAGTCTTAGCCTAAACGAACATCAATCATTCTTATTAATCTTTTCTGAATGTTTTCTAATCTATTGATACAACAATTGTGATATGGAGATCAGATAATAGAGTTATATTCTAGAATAGGGCGTATTATGGAATTGAAAAGAGTTACCATAACAGAAACATCATGAAAATCTCTAGTAGTTCTAGAAATAAAACCTAATAACTTAGAAGCTTTCTTACAAACATTTTCAAAATGGTTTTGAAAGGCTAGATTTTTGGATTCATGACAATACCAAGATTTTTAATATAACTAGTTCTATGGAACGAATGATCTGCCAACTTATATTCAAATAAAACTGGAGAATATATGAGATGTAAAGTGATAACGCAACATTTCATTAAATTGAGGAACATACCATTGTTGTTACATCAATTAAAAAGAGCATGTAACAAACTCTGGAGAATTATACAATCATTCAAAGAACTAATAGGCAAAAATATTTTTAGATCATCGGCATATAACAAAAACTTGACCTGCAGAAACTGAGATTTGATGTCATTTATATACAAATTAAAAAGAAGAGGTCCAAGATGGGACCCTTGTGGGACACCGGAAGGAATTAAAACTTCATTAGAAAAAGAATTTTGTATTTTTACTACCTGCTTTCGATTAATTAGATAACTTGTAAATCATGATCATAAAGGATCCCTGAATCCATAACCTCTCAATTTGGCAAGATTAAGATGGTTTACTTTATCAAACGCTTTACTGAAGTCGTTGTAAATGACATCCATTTGTTTACCAGCTTTAAAAGAATTTATGACATTATTTTGAAAAATTAAAAGATTAGTAAGAGTAGACCTACCTTGTAGAATACCATGCTGTTCAGGAATGAAACTGTTTTTCAATAAAAATCTAAGTTTATCAATTAACAAAGATTCAAATACTTTAGCTAGTATCGGCCTATAGTTAGTTATATCAGTTTTATCAGCATCTTTGAAAATGGTTACAATAAAACTTGAGTTTTACACATTCAGGATAGACACCTTGAGAAAGTGATAAATTGAAAATATGTGTAATTGAAGAAGCTAAGACCACAGCGCAAAACTTCAGTAGGTAGGCTGGTATACTGTCAGGACCTGCAGCTTTATTAATGACCAGAGAATTTAGCTTTTTGAAGACATCATCCACTCTGTAAATGATAGAGACTTTATAGTCAGGCAAGAATTAAAATCATATGAAGGAATATTTAGTTTAGTTGTAATATAAACACTACCAAAATACTAAGAAAAACAATTAAAGATATCATTAGGATTATCAAAAATTTGATCATTATGTTTCAATTGAGTGGGGGAAGCATATTATATTTCTTTAATGAGTTTACAAAAGTCCAAAAATATTTTACATCAGACGATATACTGCTTTTCATCACTGTTGATGTAATTTTTATAATCAATTTTTACACTTGTTGCGATAAAAGGAAAAACTTTGATAGTGCGTTAATAATCTTGTTTAAATTAAATTAAACATTAATCAATTTTTTTATTTAAATTGTTATTATTAGTAAAGTCTTTTTATAAAAACTTAAATTAGATATATTGTTATTTATTAATATTAATAAGAAGTGTCTCTAAATTTAATTAAATTTCTATGTTTAGTTAATTTTACTATGGTTATTTTCAAAGCAGTAATTTAATTCGGTTTATTGTTTATATATTTATTTGCTTGTACAATTATATAAACATTTATGTTTATATAAAGTTTGTCTATTTTATTTTATTTTTGCTCCGGTTTAAATTAATTACTGATGTATATTGGCTCAAACTCGTTTATTGAGCTATTATTCTAAGAAAATCTATTAACCATTAAATTAATTTTTCATCCTGGAAGCATCAGAAAATACGAGTATATATATATTCCAGTATATAAATTATAGAACATACAATATCCGACTAATTATTTCCTTAATTGATATTATTAACAGCTGAAATAGGTTATATAAGAAAACTTAAAAGAAATAAGTATCAATCATGTTATTTCTCTTCTTTTATATTTTCTAAGTAAATAAACAATTTTTTTTAAAAATAATTCCAAGTGATTTTTCTGGTTATAAACTGATGTTATTTTGTCAAAGATTTTATGATAGTTACATTACCGTTTTACTGCAATCCAGACGTTTAATGATGGACTTCATTTTCACTTCAAGCTCGTTTATCTCTCTCAGTTTCTCCTCTCTTAATCTTTCACTCTCTTTCTCTCTCTCTTGTTACTTTATTATCTAAACGAAAAGCCTGTTAAATATTATGAGCTGCTGGTAACTCCATGATGCTAAAAATACACTTGTGAAAATTGTTATTTTCAAAACACATTTCTTCTTGCCACTTCGGTAACATTACTTGATTCCAACGCCTTTAATATGTTACAGCTCATTACGGTTGAACATTATATGGGAAAAACATTATATGGGAAATATATTAAAAAAAAAAAAAGGGAATTTTAAATTGTTATCTTAAAAGAACAATCTTGTCTTAATACTGTGTAAGTTTCTGTGTTAATTAAACCTTAATACTGAGTAGTCTGTGTTTAATAAAAAGAAGTAGATTGAACAAATGTAAATTAACTTATATAAAATTAATAGTTCAGTTAGTTAGTATAATTAATCGACAATGACCAAAACTTTGAATGCAGAATAAGTTAGCCTCATTCTTAGTAAGTAATCTTAAGTAAGTAAATTCGTTCTGGGAATTCTTTTTATGTCATAATTTCAATAACGCGTTTCGTTAAGCTCCACGCAGTGAAAGATACAATTACTTTAAGTACTCTTAAATGTTTGACAGAAAATCGGATACGACATAATCTTATTTCAGTACGCCACCCACGAGGTCTAACGGGATGGTCGAAAGTGTAAATAGGACAAGTCATCGGTTCTTCATTACAAACTGAAGATGAGAGCGATTGGGATAGAAGAATTGATTTGTTTGAACAGGGGTTGAATTTAAGTGTAAACCAGTCTACTAACAAATCACCGTTTTGAGATGCTGTACGTTTATCAGCCCTTGTTTAACACTCTAGATGTAAATCTTAGAGAATCACTGCAAGAAGGAAGATCCTGGAGAAATAGCAGAAGATGAAGAATAACTTCGATAAGAGGATTTATGAGGGGATCTCGTCTTTGAACGTAGAGAAATGGAGCGTGCGTACGGGAGTTCCTACAAAAACTATTACTATTTTATTATTAAACTGTTTAAATACAGATATAGTACATAACAGTTGAAGTTTGACACAATTACATAAATATTATTCTATACACATTACAAACATAGAAAATAAATAAATAAATTTTTATTAAACATAACAGAATATTCCAAATAATGAAATCTGCCTTTTTCTTCCTTAAACTCTCTCTCTTTCTCTATTAAATATTAACAAAAAAATTAAAAGCATCTAATACAGTACTGAGGTGAACTAGATCGATTCATCTTTGTAATAAGAAAAGAAAAGTAATGAAAATGTAGATGGAAAAATATCTAAATAAATATAGCGAACTTCTTAACGATTAACCTTCTTAATGTTAAGTTATTGAATACTTAATTAACTTTGAGAACTTCCCTTGAATGGAGAGCTTTTACAGTAAAATAAAAAAAAATTATTAATTTTTTCTAAGGTGTCCACGGTTAATTAATAACATAAAAGGCACTACAAGTTATATATCTATATAAATATTTATCCCACAGGGAGCTGAACGTTGGGCAACCTAAAAAAAAAATGCAAAAGGTCATCCCGATGCCTTCAAATTATATAAATTACAAAACTATTTACCTCAAATTTAAATTTACGCCCTTGTATATACATATAAGGATGGATATTTTTTCGAGGCCAACCGAATTTGGGCTATATTAGTCTGATTTTGTTAATATGAACTTCTTTTTTTTTGTGAGGTATGAATTATCTACAGTTAAAGAGGGTAAATTATTTTTAAAATATGAATTATATGATGAGGTTAGCGCTTTGTCTATTTATTTCTACACTTAATTATTATTGAATCTTGCCAATAAATTTGGAATATTGTTAACAGATTTGGATTCTGCGCTTCCCAAATATCTTGTTCCCCAATAGTTATTAAGAGAACTGTGAACAAATTTAGCCCATTTAAATGGTACGTTTTTATTCTGAATTAAGACAGTCTTGCAAAGCATAATCTCAAATTGCTATCCTCAGGTTCCAACAATAATTTTAAACCATCATTTCAAAGCTCTTTTAAATAACGACAGATTTCAAATGTATCTTGGCAAGTTTCTAACCCAATGTAGTGATCGGGGGGTCTAAACTGGCAAATTTAATAACAGCTTAAAAAATTTAATTTGAATTTTTTCAATAATATCTGTGTAAGGGAGAGCCCTTTGGTGGGTGCCGGGGCATGTTGGCATTGAAGGGAATGAGACGGCCGACGCCCTGGCCAAGATAGGCGCTATGACACCACTTTTGGGGCCGGAACCTTTTTGTAGGATTAGCGACCAGTGTCTGTTAGAGGAACTTAAGAAGGAGGAGGAGACGAAGAGATCTCAACTCTGGTACTCCCTCCCCAGGTTGCGGCAGGCCAAGATCTGCTTGGGAAATTATAACCAACGGAGGTCGGAGGCCTGCATTGGATTGAGTAAGAACAAGCTCCGCGTACTTACGGGTTTCCTCACGGGGCATTGCCGACTTAGAGGACACCTGGCGAAGCTGGGGACAGCTCATGCAGATTCTGTGGGGAGTTGGAGGAAACTCCAATACATCTCCTAACAGACTGCGAGGCTGCCACTCAGAGAAGGTTCAGGAACCTGGGCAGCTACCAGGTGGAGGAGGGGGACATACCCTCTCTAGAGCCCGTAAGGGTATTATACCTCAGGGAGCACCCTCAACCTGATGGATCATAATTGTAGAACGTATGGTCAAGGGTTGGACATCTCTTATTTGGGATCTATGGCAAGCCTGTGGGCAACCCAGGGGCATATCAAAAGGTAGACCTTGCTCAAGGTCGCAGTGCGTTGGCCCCCCCGTTAAAAAAAAAAAAAAAGAGAGCCCATATTTCCGAGCAATATAATAAAACGAAAGAAACAAGAGAATTAAATAGCAAAATTTTAAGTTTCCATGTACTGCACTTGCAATTTGCTAGACTTTTCAAAACTTGTGGGATAACGATTTTACTTTTAGCAACGAAATATTCCAATGCCTGCCGAAATTTGCCACTGGACTGTTCCTACAAAAAAAAAAAAAAAAAATAACGCAACCAAGATATAGGCTCTTGTGAGTCACTGCTGTCAGAGATGGTGATTCATATACCGTCATTGAGCTGCGGGGACAAAATGGAAGACTTTTTGCAACATCGATGCATGTCTGTGACCTGAAGTGGTTGAAGCCCTCTGATGAACTGGTTCGTAACGAGGAATATAATGTAAGTGAAGGAAAAGGCATAAATTCGTTTTCCCCAGAAAGAGACCGAACGTGTCAAAAGCGGTGGATGAATCAAAGGTGGAACACACGCAAGCAAGGAACGGAAAACACCTAAATATCTTCAAGATTGTGATGTAAGTTTTGTGACTTAGAACTTTTCAATAGGTATAGAGTGAGATTACTGAAAGTATTATATCCCTAATAATTGAGGGCAATTAAAGGGATAGGTTGGCCGGATGTTACAACTCATTACGGTTGAACAAAAAAAAAAAAAAAATGGTAAATATATTAAAAAAATGAATTGTAAATTGCTGTCTTAAAAGTACAATATAGTATTTCTGTGTTAATTAAACACCTTAATACTGCTATATCTCTATGTTAATTAAGCCTTAATACTGAATGTGTCTGTGTGTTAATAAATAGAAACAATTTTTCTTATGCTGCAATGAAAACTCATTTAATTACAGACTGTTATCTTTCAGTGCCGCGGATTGTCGGTCGTAAGAGTGGAGATTGCCAAAGAAAGCAGTAAATTCGATTTTAACTAATTTTATTCCCTATAATATAATAGAGCACTCCATATTTGAAGATGTTTCGGAAAATTTTAATAATATTTGAGATAAAGAGTAGATAGAATCTACCATGAAATATTCTTTAGAATCAGATACACAGTGATTAATGGCTTTCATAATTTTTCATTCACACTTCCCACAAAAAAAAAACTGGCAAGGAAAATAACAGAAGTGTAGCTGCTTCACATCCGTATAATTAAATATTTTATCGCAAATATTACTTATTAGAACTCACTTTATGGAAGTTTGTTTCTGATTTGAATTTACTTGAATCATATTAAGCTGGGCTTATCCTTTAATTTTTATTTTCCTTTTCTTTTTAATTTAAGTTAAATTATTTCATACTTACAGCCATATTAAAATTAAAAAAAAAAAGAAGACCATTTAACTTCTAAATAATGATTTAAATAATATAAAAATAATGGAAAAATTGCGAATACATTAAATCTATTTATTTTTTATTTATAAAAATATTTGTTTATAACAAACCTATGTGGAAATGATATATCAAAAATATTATTTGAAATAAATAAAGTTAAAGAGTACTTTATTTTACTAAAAGCAGCCCCTAAACGGTCAATAATATTGACAATACAACCATCAATCCTCTTGCTAAACCAGTCTCAATACTTCACTACCTTACACGATCAATATTATTGTCAATACTTTTGTCAATAAGTTTGCTTGGTACTTACTACTTCTGCCACTAGGAGAGTGAATCTACGTGGTTTTACTCGGTTATTTGCTGGTTTTTTCCCTTCCAAATTATAAATAATCGTACAAAAGCTTGCGTAGCTATTATTTTGGCACTTGCCACTACTCGTCAAGTGAAACACAAACACTGGATGAAAGAATGGTTGAAGAAGAGAGATGAATATTCTCATTTAGTACTTTTGAAGGAAATCAGCCTCTGCGATGTTGAAGATTTTTAGGAACTACTTTCGAATGGATGAACCTACCTTTAACAAACTGTTACAGTTGGTTGAACCATTTTTGAAAAGACACGATAGAAACATAAGAGAAAGTATAAGTGTTAGGGAAGATTAGCCTTAACCCTGAGGTCATAGGAAGAAATTTTGAAGACTTGAAGTTTTCAGTCATAATGTCCCCAACAACTATCAGCAGAGCTGTAATTTTTTTTTTTTTTTTGGTCACATAGAGGGCACAGTGGTGAGTTGACGACATATATTCCATACACATTGCAAAGCTGTAATAGAAACCTGTGAAACCTTTATATATATCCTACAAGACTTTGAAAAAATTACAATCACCTTTAAAAAATGTATGATTTAAGTTTTATTTTAGTATACAAATCTTTCCCAAGAACCTCCACTGGATCGTGTTTTGAACTGAACTGTAATGAAGGGACTATTTAATTGACTATATGAAATGTATGTTAATAAGAAAAAATTACAATCATCTTTAAAAAATGTATGATTGAAGTTTTATTTTAATACACAAATCTTTCCAAAATACCTTTGTAAGTTATTGTATCACTGTTGTTGAGGTTAGTAGTTTCAACGTTGTATAAAACTACTGAACTGAGTATTGATGGAAATATTGGCGCCGCCCCCCCTACACGGTGAATATCCCCTCAGTATTGATACAGGAAAATCAGAAAATCCGGATTTCCATCAATACTCTATCAATACGTAACGTCAATACAATTTTTTCACCTTACACGGTCAAT
>JAAEAF010012194.1:0-12439 GCA_011037195.1 Triatoma infestans | reverse complement strand
TTCATGTAAGGGCAGTTTTAGGGGTGGGGCGGGGTTGCAGCGTAGTTGTTGAAATTTCGAGATTGAAAACAAATTAGGATAATCGGAAGTGCGTTTATTTTAACACTTTACTAGGCCAAGACCATCAGACGCTTACTAATCTTCGGGTAACCAACATTCTGAAGTCTGATCAGCCGCTATCATTTTCTGAAATGTGAGCAGGCATCAACGGATACCTATCTGCTTATATGCACATGTTAATTGCCTACACATTACATTAGTTATCACTAAGATTACGTCGTACGCTTTCATAAAATGTAGAACCTCAAAATGAATGTAGAATTTCTAAAGTTTTACGAAACTACTGGCGATAACTGAAAATATCTTCACAACTAACTTTAGCTCGACGGTAGAACATGTAGGATATAAGTTTAACCGAATCCGCTTTGCGGTGACCGGATGCGGTGCTGAAGCATCACGACATTGCGACTAAGTGGAGCGCGACTTTCTTCCTCAGCCACTTATGCAAAGGCGTAAATGCTAGTTCTGGGAACTTACTCAGTTACTCACCGCCAGGAGTTTCCTAGCCCTTACGGGTTATACATTTTACTCATGAGGTTCTACATTCTGTGAATGTGAATGACGTGGTCTTGGTAATCACTGATGGAGTATACGTATACTACTAGTGTCTTGTCTTAAATCATCTACAGAAATGAAAATGTGACTCATCTACAGAACTGATTTTATTTAATAGTTTAATAAAATTGTATTTAGTAGTTTAATGACCGTATTTAATGCGAATTTAGCTTGTTCGGCTCTTTCTTTAAAATGCTTTTCTAATGAAAGATTAGAGGATAATGTCAGACCGATTTGTTGAACGCCATCTATATATTATTATTTTTAAAATAAATTTAGTCACAACCCATTAAGTGCGTGTTATAAATACTTTTAGTTTTACGCAATTTTTTTTTGGAAAACAGCCCCAAGAGTTTATAAAGCTGATGTGAGAAGGGCATCAATTTAATATGTAAACAAATGAGTGAATATGCGAAAAAGTCCCAATCTTACGTCTTGTCATAATCAACGTATGATTTGGAATCTTCTAGCGTATATTTTCAATATTATGTATAGTATATGTATGTATAGTACTACTTGTTTATGTCCGTCATGTTGGATCGGTCACTACCGAATATTTAATTTTTTTTTTTTTTGCAATCCGTTATTGCTGCGTTAGCATAGCTAACGTCCACAAAAATTCAACGTTTGTGCTGCAAAGTAAGAAACCTAGTCATGAAAAATTATGCCTAACAATTTGGAAAACAAGGGCCGTCATACGACCATTATGGCTGAGGCTAACAAATTAAACTTCTGCCCCATTAAGTGCTCCCGACTCTTCTCAAAGTCATGTAAAAAACACAGTTTGTGATATTCAAACTTTTCTTTTAACAATGCTTGCAGTTTTGCTTGTGCTAAATTTCATCATTTATGCCCGAAATATGAGCCAAAATTTTATAAAAACTGTAGTCCGCTCCAAGTTCTATAGACAAAAATCTCTATTACTTAATTACTAAGAAGTGTGTCTTGGCATCCCAACAGTCCTTATACCAAGGTAACAGTCCTTCATGTTACTTTAAAATTAATATTTTCAAAAAATTATTCTTTGATATTCAGATTGCTACCCAAAATTTGGTAGCTTCCACTTCCATAATTAATGATTTCTTTATTACTAATATTGCTGTCGATATTGAGCAGTTTCCGTTTCATCTTCTATATAAATAGAACCATTCCCTGATTCCTGATACTTAATTTTAGCTATGCCCAGTATATTTTGAATTTCCTTACACAACTTGTTTTTGAAGAAGGTACATGCTTTTTTTTTTTTTTTGTAAAGGACCATTCTTCCTCTCTTGATAACAAAATAATTCGTCCAATTATCTTTTCTCAAAGTTCAAAAAGATGTACATTCACCGATTCTGTTACTCATGTTGTCTCTCCGATCTTTCTTCCACGGGTGGGAAGAATTGCGATTTAATAGGATACCCTTGCGTTTTATTTTTCATTGGTTTTTCCCTTCGAGATGTCCTTGTTCATGCCAATTTCTGCCAGTTTCAAATTCCAAGGGAAGGAGATAGGAGATAATTTGTAGGGATGAAGAAAAAAAGGAGAGTCAGAGAGAGCAGTAGAAAGGGTGATATTGAAAGAATTTTAGTGAAAGATGAATGGAAGCTGGGAATTAATAAGTGAAAGGTAAATGTCCGTTGTTTTTGGAGAGGCGTGAAACCTCTAAAACGTATTCTTCATTTTAGTTTCACATGGATTCTAGACAAAAAAAGCGGTCGCTCACGTAAAATCTGGATACTTTCGGAAGGCTGTTTCTAACCTCAGTATGGTAGCTAACACCTTGAGTTGAAGCCTTAGCTAAGTAGCCTGTATTTACATACATATTCTACTCACCCAGGCTTACTGCAGAATTACTGCAACAAGGCCGAGCGGCCATTAGTGTAGACTTAATAAGCATGGGTAGACAGCCTGTGTAGGTTTTGTCAGGAGAATAAGAAACAGCAGTGCATATACTGTCAGTGTGGGGGGGGTCTTGTATGCCTGAGGTTTCTTCTCTTTGGAGAGAAGAAACTGACAACTGTAAACTTCATCCAAGATTCTTTCTCAGGACTACTAAGTCTAATAAAACAGACTGGCATAGAGAGGGAACTTGTGGGAGCTACAAAGAGACATGATAGCCAACCCCACAGAATCTACTCTAACCTACGAAATATTCCCCATTAATTATTAATAAGAAATAAATAATT
Organism: Triatoma infestans; assembly: GCA_011037195.1. Lineage (NCBI taxonomy): Eukaryota > Metazoa > Arthropoda > Insecta > Hemiptera > Reduviidae > Triatoma > Triatoma infestans. The sequence goes on along the minus strand of JAAEAF010012194.1, from coordinate 9,653 downwards.
CAACAACTAATTTCTTTATTTATATTATTAATTTTATATTTTTATATGGGGGGGGGGATGTCGTAAAATACGTTACCATATACGTTTGGAATTTACTTCCTTGTTTTTAGGGAAACTACAAGTCCTGTTTATTATCGATGTTGTATCATATGGATTTATATTGTTTTTACAAATTATATAACAATTTAATTTTTATTTTATAACTTGATCATATATTTAGATGTCTTATGAGCTGGGCTCAATATGGTCACCACAAGTTTCAAATTTTTACAGGAAATCATAAAAAAGTTTTTTTTTTCTTCTTCTTGCAGTATTTGTAATGCATCTCTCTTTATAATACTATAATAAATTATAATTAACGATTTTCCGTGTTCGCTTTATATGTAATGGTGAATTACAAGATTTTTTTCGTTACATTTTTATTGATTTTTACAACTGCATAATGTTATATGCAATAAGTAAAATAGAAAACGTATGAAAAAGGATGGAATGTCACAACTGTCGTACAAGACTGCCGATTACATAAGCAGATGATCGTCTTTCGCTTCAGTCGTCATGATGTGTTAGAGGGGAGAGTTGTGGTTGACAGCGCTTGGATAAATGGAAGATAATTTGAATGAGAGGATAGTTGGGAATGGAACTTTAGATAACTGGACTTGGCTGCTGCAGGAATAAAGGGAAATTGAAGGTCGTTGTGGATGGTGTTATTAGAAACGTAGAAGGGAGTATTGATTATGGTGCGAAGGATTTTGGACTGTTGGGATTGAATGCGATAAAGGTTTGAATGGCTGGTTGTCCCATATAGTAAGATTCCGTTAGTTCAAATAAGGGCTATTAGAGAATAATACAGTTGTCGTGTGTTATGTAATGTAAGTTTCGACATTCTCTAGAAGCTTTTTTTAAGTATTTTGTATCTGTTATTCAGTTCAGTTCTTTTTAATCGAGTATGGGGATTCCAGGTTAGTCATTTGTCAAGATTGAGACCAAGGTGACGAACTTTTGTGACGGGAAGTAAAGGAATATGGTTGAAATATATAGGAGGAAGGGTTTTTCGGTTTAATGAGAAGACTATATAATTAGATTTGAATTGATTCAGCTTGATTCTCCATGGTTCGAGTATATTCAAATGAGATTGAAGATGTCGAGTTGACATGACAGGATCATTATGAGAGGATAGCATGACCGTATCATCGGCGAAGATGAAGGTGATACAATTAGAATGTAGGAGTAAAGAAGAATTAGATATGGTGTGTAAAAAAAGGAAAGCCAGTATGCTTCCTTGTGGAACGCCAGCGTGAATAAGAAACATGGGAGAAAATAAGGTTCCTTGGTCTACCATGAAATGGCGATCGGCGAGATATGATTTGAAGATGAGATAATAAGTGGAAGGAAGGATGCACTTAAGTTTCCACAATAATCCTGGGTACCATACCCGATCAAACGCTTGAGAGATATCCAGGAAGGCTCCCGGGCAGAATTGCTTCCGCTCAAGGGAGGTAGCGATGGAATCAACAACTCTTGTGTCTGATGAATGGTAGAGGAATTGGTGGTCAAGACTAATATTGAGTAGAGCTAATAGAGTATGGAGGTGGGATAGAAGAAGTTTTTCAAAACAATTTTCCTAGTGATGGTAATAAACTAATGGGTCGATGAGAGGAAGGGGAATGAACGGGTTTGCTAGGTTTGGAAATCATGCAGATTTGAAGAAAATTTTCAAAGTATAGGGAAAGAGTTATTCTAAGTATGGCAATGTACAGGGATGTTAGGAAAGCCTTAGGTGGAAGCTGTAAGAGGATACGTGTGTTGATAAGATCATATCCAGGGCCTTTTTTTTTTTGGAAGAACATTACGGATTATTTTCTGAATTTGTTTTGGTGTGAATGCTTTAGGCGGGAATGAAAGAGAAAGTGGGATATCAAGTTCCTGGATGTGAAGGTGTTGTTGTGTGTAGCTGTGAAGTATAACATAAAAGTGAAAATTCTAACAAAATTGATTGATTGGTAAAATGATGACGGAAGTGAAAAAACGTACGATTATTGTGAAATCACACGAACGGAAATGAGCTGTGCATATCTTAAGATATATTATATGGATGACAGAGCAGACTTGCAACAATATGTTGTACTTCATGGCTGAAAGAAGAAAGAAGGCAAAAAAAAAAAAAAGAAAACACACACGCGACTTTAACTGGCACGCGATTATTAGAAATAGTAAATTTACAAAATTTACATATTTGACCTTAAATAAATATAGACATGGTGTGGAATACATGTGTAGAAATGATTTCATGGTAGTCCAAAAAACATTGCCAATAACATTGAAAAAAAATCCGAATAACATTTGAAACTTAACGTCATAGTTTCTTATAAGTTGCTTTTCCTGGAAAAAAATGTTTCAAATCAAAATTGATATCTGTTGCAATTAGCAATCCCAGTTTAAAGAATATCTATAATATCAGCATTTTCGAGAAAATCCCCCCCCCCATTATTATTTGTCTATGGGGAGGGAAATCCTACGCTATCCAAAGCCTCACTGGGCCCATATAGCTACCCCAAAAAAAACAACAACAAGCCGGGTCTGTAACAAAAATCCAGATCCGGATCTAATCCATCTAAGATTCACCTCAGTCCAAATAAATCGGACAATAACCTTAAGCGGAAATAGCCTAAGCGCTTCTACAGACATCCTATTCCGACCAAAGGTCTTGAACCCAATTTCCTCACAACCCAAGCAATCAGTCATAAGATGGATGGGTGTTTCCTCCTCTGTCTCACAGACTCTACAAAATGGATCCGGCCATGAGACCCATTATGTAGAGATGTCTCCTTAAACCACAATGTCCAGTAAGAGATGCCTGAGAGCGCTCCGTGAAAAAAAACACAGAGCAACGTCTCACTAATGGCCTTGTCCGGACCCCCGATGAACATTTTGGACTGCCGAAAACCAACTGAGCTCATCCATAAGGATGAATGCTGTGAAGCTGTCCCATATCTGGAAGCCTGACAGACATGTGCCAGAAGACACGCCAACAGCAGTCTCCTGGACCAATGAAAGAAAAAGAGGCGCCTAATTTGGCAAACCTATGCACCTGCTCATTTCCAAAAATTCCCATGTGACCTGGCAGCCATACTTAGAAGCACATCCTTCAGAGAAGAAAGCTCTTCCAATCTTTTAGAATATTCTAACACCAACCTGGAAGTGAAGACACATGAACTCAGTGCCTTCAGCGCAGCTTGGCTGTCCAAACAGGTACAAACATCTTAATGAACTAGGCAGGAGCAATAAAGTTACCCTGCATTGGGTGCCGGGACATATCGGCGTGGATGGTAATGAGGCAGCTGACGCCCTGGCAAAGGAAGGCGCTGTATCTCCTCTTATTGGGCCAGAGCCCTTTTGTGGAGTCAGTGACCAAGTATTTCTGGAAGAAATCAAGAAGGAGGAGGTGGCTAAAAGAGCTCGTCTCTGGAACACCATCCCGGGACTGAGGCAGGCCAAGGTCTGTCTGGGCGGTTATAACCAGGAAAGATCGAAAGCCTTCATCAGTCTGAGTAAGAATAGGATCCGTATTCTTACGGGGTTCCTTACGGGGCATTGTAGACTCAGGGGACACCTGAGAAAGCTTGGCCTAGTAGGTGACGGCATATGCAGATTCTGTGGAGAGGCGGAGGAAACTCCGATTCACCTCCTCACGGACTGTGATGCCGTCATTCAAAGAAGATTTAGTAGTCTGGGTTGTTACCAGATAGGGAAGGAAGAAATACCTACCCTAGAACCTTCCAGAATCCTGAGATTTCTCAGGGAGTTAAACCTGGAGACCTGGAGAGGGTGGTATAGATGAGCTAGCTCATCTTAGGCACCAGGGGGGGTACAATAGATCAAGAATGGGTCGCGGTACAGACCCTGAGCAAAAAAAAAAAAAAAAAAAAAAAAGGTACAAACATCTTTTACGTTAGTGTTACATACCCTCTCATCCAAAACACAAGAATAGCATAAACCTCAGTCTCAATCCCCCCAACACCAAAAAAATTAAAACTTATTTTATAAAAGCTGCAATTCTGGTTAAACAATTTGGTATAACAAATATTTGGTATAATATTAATATTATATAGAACCATACATTTTACTTACATGACGTACTTCTAGATTATTATTCAAGTTTCCGTAGAATTCCCCAAAAAACCAAATTTCCATGGAAAACGTTTCACGAATAAAAGTGATAGATATTTTTGTGTGTAGATAGTTCCTTTCTAAAACAAAGTTCAAATCGTTGGAATAATTTTTTAGAAAATCACGAAAAACGAACAAAAAAAAAATTCAATCAGTCCCACTTCCGGTTGATAGATTTTTGGCAGAAACCTTAGTGGCAAGATGCGGCGGTGGATAACTAAACGGTATAGCAGCATTAAGTTCTATCAGATATTCTCTTCTACACACGCAAAACACGCATACAGATTTATCGTAAAAAAAAATATTTTATCTATCTCAGAGGACTTCGAAACATGTATTTCCGGTGAAAACGCAATTTCGAAATTTATGCAGAAAAATGTTAAAAGTTGTGCGAAAAATTATCAAGACATTATTTTGGACTTCTGCTAAATAGGAGAATATCCTAATTTCATAACGGAGAGCTTATTTGGTGTCCTAAAGCTTAGGTCAGAACTGCGACGACGGAGTCAGGGAAACAGTGTACCACTATTTATGTCAGTGTCCCCGTTTTGCTGGTACTAGGTTTCGTGTATTTGGGAGGGCGCCACTCTCGCAGGATTGCCTCGACGGATTGGAGTTTAATGATATCTTGGGATATTGTAGACTGGCCGGTTAGCTACCGGGGAAGATTAACTAAGGGAATGATATGGGGGTGTCGGGGGGGATAAAAGCCACATAGGCTTAGGTCCCACGCCATCAGGCATCCGGCATAATAATAATAATAATAAAAAGCTTAGGTTTTTCAAAATTAGAGAGGAATTGCCTTATCTAAATTTTAGGCCATGGGTGGCGAGAGAGATATAATAAATGAAAAAATGTTCCCTTTGCTCTTATAATGTTCGCAAGGATTTATATCATTTCCTTGGAGAATGTCCTATCCTGGTGAAGCTTCGGCTACACCATTTCGGCAAATCTTTTCTCTCTAGGCTGGAGATAATTCAATTTTTAACTGGTCAAATATTCTGTTTACGACTGATTCATTACAATCTCCATGCCCCTGTCAAATCAGACTTGAATGGATAACGGATGTTTCTTAATAATATCTCGCTTCTATGCTGGTTACCATAGCTATATTTCTTTATTTTTCTTTTACGAAATGTATTATTATATTATTATATGGTTATATTTTATTATTATTACGTTTTTCTTTGTTTTCTTGACTATTCGTTTGTTTATATTTAGTTTGTTTTTATTTTTTTGTTCATTCAGAGATTTTGTATTTTGTATTTTTATTAGTAATACTAATAATACTAATACTTATAGTAATAATACTAATATTATAATCAAATCGTGTCGGAGCCGCCGGCCGTCTTGGAAATAGCTGGGGTTATACCTATTGGCCTCCTAGCTCAGGTGCGTGCAAGAATCTATGCTAGACGAGGAGAGAATAATCGCGTGGAAATAGCTAGGGAAGAGCGAGAGCGTACCATGGCAGCGTGGCAAGAAGAGTGGGATGCGGTGCGCCGAGGCCGCTGGACTGCTATCTTGATTTCAGACATCAGAAGCTGGGTTGGTAGAAACTAGGGCAATTCCCTAAATTATCCCTTGTCCCAAGTTCTTTCTGGACACGGATTCTTCAGAGATTACCTGAAGTAGGTCGGTAAAGAAGAGGTATCGACCTTGTGTATTGCCAAGCACCACGCGAGACGACGCTCGGCGCACTGTTTACGAATGTGAAAGGTGGGCTCGACCCAGAAGGAAGCTAGAGCAGGTGGTCGGGGAACTGGTGCCTGGGAGGTTTGCCCAGACTACTCTGTTGAGTAGTCGTAACAACTGGACAAGGGTTACTTCCTTTGTCCAGGAGGTGAATATGGCTGAAGGGGCCCCTTAGGGCTAGGTTAAGGAGCCTAGCCTGATGCAGTGCTTGAAAAAGCGAATCCAGGCTGGGCTGAGGTGTATGGGGGGGTTTTAGCCGATAGGATATTCATGTGGAGTCCGGCACTTTTTTTGTGCATAATAGCATTTCCCCCCTCTTGAAAAAAAAAAAATTATAATAATAATAATAATAATCAGAGACATTTTCCGTGGTAGCCTGCTTCATTTTGTGGTCATCAACCGGTTTCGGGCGTTCGCCCATCTTCAGGATGCGTTCTTCAGACAGTGTGCCAACACGACTCGTACAGAGACACACTAACTGAGGTGTATTTTTAAATACTAAACTCTTAAACTAGGTAAAGGGATGTGGCCAGATGGGTGGGAAATCCACACACATCCTTTACTATTTAAGAGTTTAGTAGTTAAAATACACCTCAGTTAGTGTGAAACTAAGTCTCTACGAGTCTGTGTTGTCACACTGTCTAAAAAACGCATCCTGAAGATGGGCGAACGCCCGAAACCGGTCGATGACCACAAAATGAAGCAGGCTACCACGGAAAATGTCTCTGATGCTTTCCAGCTCTGCGGAATCAACCACCACAACAAATACTAATAATATAATAATACTAATAAATTTTTGTATTTACCTTAATAAAGCCTTATTATTATTATTATTATTATTAATATTTTGGACCTCGTTTTAAATAAAAAAACCTCTAAATCAAAATTTTCTTCAAAAATAATCATTTTATGCTTTAGCAAGATTCCAGCACCTGCCACACAAGGCAAGATACTGCCAAGTCTGAATATTCCTGTGTGAATATTAGCTCTCAAAAAAAGCTTAGTCCTCAATGCCATGTGGATTACAGTGTCACATCTTGAAAGAATAGCTTATCACAAGACGACATTGCAGTCTAAACATTCTAAAAGATTTTCTTTGTATAATTTTGTGTTTTTAAATTATTCTTGATGATATTATTATTCGTTCTTAATTAAAAAGTTTTCGTCAATTTAAACTGGGCAAGTTTTTATCCTCCTACTTTTAATTGTAATTTTTGGCTACACTAGGTATGGGATCCATATTTCTGTACCGGATCTGAAAAATATAATATACTAGTTTATGAATAGTAGAATGACTATACTTACGCCAGATTTGCCCAAATCTAGACTAATTTCGTTTAATTTATTTCATTCAAAAGTAGTATTGATTACATGATGGCGAATATTTGGAAATAATTATTATTAATAATAATCATTTCTAGTTTATAAATCACGCGTTACCGTTATTAACTTGTTAAACTTAATTATTTTGGAATTCGTTGAGTAGTGAAAGTGACTTTTTTTTCTATATTTTCATATACTTCTCCCCACCTCAACCGCTTATTACTATTGCATGTCAGAAGTAAATCAGGTACAAGGTTGATGGAGACTGTCTGCCACTCAGCTTGGAGGCGGTGCCAGTTCTACTTGAAATATGGAATTTAAATTAAAATTTGAATTTAAAGTGTCTCTTTATTTTTTTTTAATATGAGCTGAATTAAATTCATAAAAGTAAAAAATATTCCTCGTCATTTAAAAAAAAAAAAACAGATGTTAGAAGATCATAACTTTTTTTTTTTATCTCGATAGTCGAATCGATTTTTTTTTTCCCCTTTCTCTTACTCCTAGTTAGAAAAAGTATTGCGATCGTGCCAGATTTTCGTATATTTGAGTTTTTTTCCTGCAAATACATGTTTTGAGGGTCCCCTGAATATGAAAAAAATATTTTTAGTGATTGGTCTGTTTTGTGTGTGTGTGTGTGTGTGTGTGGTGTGTGTGTTTTTTAACAGAATATCTCAAAAACCGAAAAGTGTACAGGAAACTCAAATTTAGTATTCCATCAGACACACGAAGATTTCGGGCAAAATTCATCAACCGGAAATGCGACTTTACTCAACGTAATTTCCCCCCAGTTCTTCTTGATTTTCTCGAAAATTGTTCCAACGAGTTTCTTTAAACTTCGTGTACTATAGTTGTTGTAGTTTGTTTCGTAAAGTTGGAAAGCATCGCAGATATTTTCCGTGATAGCCTGCTTTTAGTAAGATGGTAATATAGTAAGATAAATAAATAAATAAATAAATAATTATCAAAGTAAATCTCTTTCAGATATATCTGTTAGATGGCTCATCGGCCAAGTGGTATCAAAGGAAAACACCAAAAATTTTTTTGAGTGTTTTTTTTATTAATAACCCGACATTTCGGCCAACATTGTTTGCCTTCTTCAGAAGAGGCTATTATAGATTGGGAAAATTTTTGTATGTCTTATCACAACATGTTCAATTATGACTGTACCTGTTGAACATATTCATAATTGTTCAAAATACAAAAATGTTGTGATAAAACAAACAAAAATTTTCCCATTCTAAGAAAGCCCCTGAAGAAGGTAAACAATGTTTGCCGAAACGACAGGTTTTTAATAAAAAAAACACTCAAAGCAATTTTTTTGGTGTTTTCCTTTGATACCCCCTGGCCGATCAGCCATCTAACAGATACATTTGAATATTTCTAACGGCCAACAATTGCTACAATTTGATAAATCTCCTTAAAAAAAAAAAAAACGTAGTTTAAGTTATATATCCCCACTTGTTAGATGTTTCCATTTTTAAAGCGAACAATATGCCCCTTTAAAGACCGAAACATATGTTTTCCCACTCAGGTACCAACCAACACCCCTCTTAACCTAGTTAGGTCCTAACATAAACATTTTTAAAACCAGTGGATCAATTAAATTTGCTACACTGTTGTGCAAGTCTACGTTATCACACTGTTTTGACAAAAAAAAAAACATCCTGATGATGGGTGAACGCCCGAAACCGGTCGATGACCACAAAAAGAAACAGTATATCACGCAAAATATCTCTGATTCGAATACTATCTACACACATAAATTTCTATCACTTTTATTTGAAGCATTTTCCCGGGGAAAATTGAATATTGGGAGGTTCTAAGGTTACCCTTTCCTATAAAGTACCACCCCAGTATAATATATGGTTTTACCAACTATATAATATTAATACATGTTGGAAGCATTGATAAATTGGCAAGGACGTATGGGAAAATTTCAAGTCCAAAGTAAATTTTATTATTTTATAATTAATTTTATTAAGAGGAGTAAGAGAAAGTTGTGTGAGTGTTTCACAACAGATTTTATTAATTGTTTAGAGAAAGTCGTGTGAGTGTTTCACAACAGATTTTATTAATTGTTTAGAGAAAGTCGTGTGAGTGTTTCACAACAGATTTTATTAATTGTTTAGAGAAAGTCTGTGAGTGTTTCACAACAGATTTTATTAATTGTTTAGAGAAAGTCGTGTGTGTGTTTCACCACAGATTTTATTAATTGTTTAGAGAAAGTCGTGTGAGTGTTTCACAACAGATTTTATTAATTGTTTAGATAAAGTCGTGTGAGTGTTTCACACCAGATTTTATTAATTGTTTAGAGAAAGTCGTGTGAGTGTTTCACAACAGATTTTTATTAATTGTTTAGAGAAAGTCGTGTGAGTGTTTCACAACAGATTTTATTAATTGTTTAGAGAAAGTCGTGTGAGTGTTTCACCACAGATTTTATTAATTGTTTAGAGAAAGTCGTGTGAGTG
>JAAEAF010012193.1:0-16892 GCA_011037195.1 Triatoma infestans | reverse complement strand
GGGGGGGTAACAAAAAACACCATCAAGAGTTAACAAACACATAAATCTCTATTTATTAAGATCTTTAATCTCCAATGTCCACAATACAGTATTATTTTCAAACGCTCCGCACAGAGCTTAGAGCAGAATTGATGCTATCTATAGCCCAATTGGAAGCAATTGTGGTAGCGTCACCATGGAGAAAATACGCCATGCGAGCATGCTCGAGCTTACACGCCAAGCAGACGGACTCTATAGTCGGACAGCGAGTTCCATGCCATTTTCCATGAGGCCGGTGTCAATTTCCAAATCGGAGGACCATCAGGAGTTAACCAGAATAATGAAGATTAAATAGAAATTAGCGAAAAAGTTACAACTGAAGATAAGTGGTCACAATATTGAAGGTAATGAGTGGGTCAAGGTACGGATACGCCTTCACAGTGAAGAATTGAACTATACAACGAAACACTTGTTAAATAGAAAGAGAAATGAATTGGTAAAAGAAATATACCTTAACCTTGACCAAATGGTGCGAGAGATTGTATGCGTTACAGTGGTTGTCGACGTGCCAGGCGAAACAGCTATTATCGTATAAGAAAGGCGCTTAGTTCTGTAATGAAGAAACGCTATTAGTAAGCAAAAAACTCAAGCTGATCAGCTTAAAGTGGTTACAAGAAACTAAAGCAGTAAAATACCCAAATAAGTGAGTATAGGTGAGGTTAGCTAAAAACTAATAGAAGGTTTTACACACTGGCCCAAGTAAAAAGATGCCCAACAGAATGGCAAAAATATTAAATGAAAGGTATTTACAAAATATAATAAAATACCTAGGGTAATTACCTGGTTTCAGCCTTGAAGTAAGTGAAGAACCTGCTAGTAGCCAAATTCGTGAATTTAACCACTCTGCACAAAAGGTCTTGCCAAGAGTTATGGTTAAAATGCAACACTTGAATATGTAAAGGTAAGTTGCTCGAATGAGATAAGAAAATATAATAATAAATAATAGTAATTAATAAAAAATGAGAATAAGAGCTATGTTACCCAATAAGTTGAATCTTTACCAGTACACGTAATGTAGTAATATGTGTTGCAAGAATAAATTAGCTGAAAACAGGTTGAAGTATTCCAACAGCCCAACTTGGTGAAATGATGATTCCACAGAACAGAGATAGAATCGACTTTAAAATTGTACAACTGCAGCAGCTGAAGTAAATTGAACTGTTAGGCCACAAAAAATGAAATTTCCACTGACAAAACGCATAAAAAACTGATAACGCCACACACACAGAGGCGAGATAAAGTGCAACAAGTTATTAATACATAGTAATGGCTGGCAAAGAAGACAAGGTCAAAGTGACACTCGCCTTGGCGGACAGACACAAGTGTTCGTACGCCAAATGGATGAATTTGATTGGCTGAAGGTAAGACAAATAGTGCCTGAGCTGGGCTCAATTAGAGGCTTTGTAGCGTTTCAGCCAAAATAATAAAAATAATATAAAAATGTTACACACTTAAAGCGTGATAAGAAATTATTATAAACATGAAATTTAAATAATTCAGGGTTAATAACCCATGAATAGAATAGTAGAGTTCGTCTGGCGGCCAACAAGCTAAACTGCCACAGGAAATCTAAGCAATTTAAATTCGCGGGGTTTGAAATACGCGACACTACTATTATGTCATGACGCGTTAGAGGGTCGTGGCGATGAGCGCCAGGACCAGACCTTTCGGTCTGGGCGAGAGCTCGCCTGGAGCTATCACTGGTGCAGATCATGGTGAAAACTCGATTTCGAAAAATAATTTCGTAATACTAAACAGGATATTGGCCATATTTTTTTTACATTCTTTTAGTGCTGTAAGAGTGAGTATTGCGATCGTGTTAAAATATTTGAAATTTAGTTTTAATCGAAAATATGATTGTGTGAGTGAGTGTGTGTGTATAGGGGGTGGTCAGAATGTCAAAAAACGGAAAATCGCACAGAAAGCTGGCTGAAACCTGATCAAAATCTGTCGACTTTACCAAATAAATTTTTCAGTTCAGATGTTTCTTCAAATTAGTTACAATTTGTTTTTTGTTTTTTTTTTAAATTGATATTTACACCTATTCCAAGCATAACAATAGTAATTTTTTTAATTGCGGACAAATAATCGAAACCTGGGCTGCGAAGTTACTTAGTAATGAACCTCCAATTTATACAATTAAATAAATCACGAGACCATTCACGTTTTAATGTTCGAGTAATTTATAGGAGGAATACGAGTATATTAACAGGATTTAGTGTGGGATGCTTTGTTCAGAGATACGAGGATTGACATCAAAGGATAAATGGTTATGAGATTTGTTGTATAGGAATAGGATTTCTTGACAGACGTATGGAATATTTTTAAATCTGCACGGATTTTATTACTGGAAACAAAGGAAAGAGCTTAAACGATTTTGCAGAGTATTTTGGATTGGAGTGTGTTTGGAATGCGATTATAATTAGATCGTTTGGTTGAACTCCACAATTTTGCATTGTATGTCAAAAATAGGTTTAAGTATCACTTTGTAAATTAGCAGTTTTTTTTGGCAAGAAATTGCTATATTGTTCGTCAAGTAATCGCATCAGTATCGTTGAAGAAGTGCCAGTCGTTCAAGTATGTGTATTCCACGTGAGGCGTCGGTCCAAGTTTAGTCCTAAGTAGTGAACGTTTCTTTACTGTGGGTAAGAAGGCATTATCATAATAAAGTGGAGCAGTAGTGATTCGTAGGACAGTGAAAGAAATGGTTTTGCTCTTTTCAATACTGATTTTGATTTCCGATTATTTGAACCATTGTTGAAGAGTATTCAGGTGAGTCTGAAGATTGTGAGTTGCTATTACGGGGTCTTTATGTGCAGCAAGAATGACGGTATTATCAGCGAATGTACAGAGTTATAATATCAGCTATATAAATGTAGTAAAGAATGGGACCAAATATACGTACTTCCTTGGGGAACTCCAGCAGATACAGAATGGAAACCGAAGGATGAACTGCCGCTGAATCTGAAGTAGCGGACAGTCAGGAACAATTCTTTTTTTAAGCTATTATATCAGTTAATCATATAAAAATCTCAGCTTTTTGGGGAAATTCATCTAAGGTGAGTATTGAGGGACGTTTGCCAGTATGCTTTTCTCTAAAATTCCATGTCAGTTTTTTTGTACAGTTCTAGCGTTTATATAATATTAATAAGAATTTAATGTTTGGCCAAAAATCCGAGTTTGAAGGATTTTTAAAGGAATTTTTTTTGGCTAATTAGATTTTGGATGTACATGTGTATACATTTTCAGTTATATCTGAAATTTTTAATTCGTTACTACCTATATAAATAATAAGATACTTGGAATCTATGTAAATTGCTACAAGGATGCGAACAAAATCGTGTGTGTGTTTCTCACCATATTTTTGCTCATTACACGTCTTAAATTTATTTCATCCAATATGTATATATGTAGTAATTAATTCGTAAAACACAATAGACAGGAGATTTGTGTTCTGTGTGTTTATTTAATCAAATGAACTATTAATTCCTAGTATTACTGAAACAGTTCCTATATCTGTACCAGATCTAACTAATCACCATATTCATGTGATATAATCATACTTCAAATTGGTTACATTTGTTATAGTAGTTACATCCACATATATAATTTTGTATGTACATATAATTTTCCACTTCAAATATCACGATGTTTTATCGTGAGAGATACTAATTTAAACAGCTATAATTATACAGTTCTTCGCAAGCTTGAAAAAATAGTTTATTTTGCTACCTTTTGGTTAAAAAAAAAAGAAGAAATTCTTAACTTTCGACGACCCCATTCTTCGAAAATGTTTTGTTAAATAAATAAGTCAGAAGGCTTGAACTCATTATGCTTTCTCTTTGATGACGAGATGATGAACGTGAGTATCTTAAAAATTTGAACTAACCGGGTCTCAGACTACATCTTATTACGTTCATTTTCTTATAAGAGAAAGATTCGATCAACTCTGATTTTTCGGAATCGTTTTACACATTCGAAGGGTTTGGCTAAAATTGGTTTCATATTACTGATCCCCCCCCCCACTTTTTGTATTGTTAACGAAAAAGGCTGTAATTGAGGCAACTACACTCTTATTTATTATTGATCATCATTTACAATACGTAATACTGGAAAATAGAACGTATATGTTTCAAATGAATTTATTTATAGCCTGCTTGATAATGTATTTTGTTTCAATCCTTGAATTATTTACTCAGTCAATCACGAAATCGCCTGAATGTAATTGACAAAGGAGACTGGAAAACTTTGCTTTAATAGAACATTTAATTATGTAAACATAATGACAGTTTTAGATGTTTTTGGGTGTTGGACAGAAGAGAAATACTTAGGTTGAGATAAATACTTAAGCGCTCAGGGGTCTTTTTTTGAGCGGATAGCTGTTCTAGCTCCTTACTCTCTTTAACTTCTCCTTACAGTGCCCAGATATACTTCTTGAATGGCCCCCTTCTAAGAGCTACTGGCAGGGAGACATGTAAGTCCATAATACATTATTCCTATTATGTATGTGCATTTTGAAGTTTGTAAGTAAACTGTGATCAATTCACAGCAACATTATCTACCTATATTCTTGTAAGTCCCCAAGAACTATCTTTTTAAAGCTTTTTATTTAATATTATAATTAAATTTATGAAAAAAATTATCAAATATTGAAATAAATACTTTGAAATAAAAAGTGTAATTTTGGGGACTTACAGTAAAGTAGATATTTAGACATTTGTTAGTACAAAGTTCGGTGGAATTTCGCTGTCGAGTGTGTATTCAAACCATCTTCTGGGGATGGGGAAGGGTTGGAAGTGGTGGTTAGAAAGACGGCATAAACATCGTGGTACTAGTGTACCAATGAAAGACAGACATCCTTTGTTGAATATAAATGAGACAAGCCTCAACATCCAGTTGGATGTACAGTGTAATACTATGGACAAATGTATATCTCACAAGAGAGAGAGAGAGAGAGAGAGAGAGAGAGAGAGTGATTGAGAGAGAGGGTGTGAGGGGAAGAGAGAGCAGTTTTACATCAGAGATGTGACATAACAATTTCTCTCTAAACATGACTTCCCCATATCACTTTAAAGCTATATATATATATAACACTTGTATTTATTTATAATCCAGTGTAATAATGTAAACTGGCTTGTTAAATACCCTATGAAGAGAAAAACTGATTAATTACTAAAAAAAAAAAATCTGGTGTGAAACACTCACATGACTTGCTCTTAAAAGTAACCACTTTTTTGGACTCAGCGGACCTCAAAGCATGTATTTCCGGTGAAAACTCAATTTCGAAAATCTCGCACGATCGCAAAACTTTTTATTAATTAAGAGGAAGTAAAATGAAAAGAGAAATTACTTTTACCCAATCAAAATTGTTTATAAAACAGTAGTTGTTGCAAATTAAGTCTTAAATCGTTTTATTACGTATTAATATTTTTGTAAACCTAAATGAAAATTATATTTTTTTAACGATGTTTGCATTACTAATGCCG
This sequence comes from Triatoma infestans, assembly GCA_011037195.1. Taxonomy (NCBI): domain Eukaryota; kingdom Metazoa; phylum Arthropoda; class Insecta; order Hemiptera; family Reduviidae; genus Triatoma; species Triatoma infestans. The sequence continues at coordinate 11,367 of JAAEAF010012193.1, read as the reverse complement.
GGTTTATGTACGCATTGCATATATTGGACCATGTCCATATAATGGATATGAGAAGGAGAGAATTAGGTTTGGAAGATAAACAAACTGGAAATAATGCTGAACACTGTATATTGAGAAAGTAATTCAATCTGCCAGGACTTTACACTTAATTAGAAATTGGAGATTGGAAAGTGAGTAAAAAGAAAGGTAGTATATAGTCGCTGATGCGTTGTAACTGCTGTATGAACTGTTGAAAGTCTGCCCACTGTCGGGCTACCGCAGCTGTATTTAACCAGAGTCTCCCAATCCAGTCTGGCTTAAGTAGCGAGTGAGACTCTCAAATTTGTGGTCTCGCTCGCTCTGCTTTAGATCCCTCTCTTCGGATCCTGTTACATCCATGAACTTTTAAGTACTATTGATGTGGTCTCCTCTGTAACGGTGACGGTCAACAATGGAGCTATGCCCCAATTAAACAGAGCAAAAAAATTATTTAAATTTGTTTACAGTGAATGATTTTTGAATAAAAAAAATATGAAATCTTTATTTATAAGACAATTCGACAATATTGGAATTCTGTTGGACTGATCAACTGCTCTAGCAAATCAAATTAAATGTTTTTGTTCTTAAATTTAAGGCACGGACAGTATTATCTTGTTACAGACAACACTTCCAAACCCGGTCATTGACCTCTAGAGGGTATTAAATGTTATTTTTATTTTTTATTACAATTTATTTCTCACAATAATAACAGCTTTAATATTTTATTGAATTTATGACTAGATTACTAGTTTATGTATTAGTTGGATACTATAAAATAACTTTACAATATAAATGTGTATTATTTTAAATAAATAGTACTGATAATGGTGGATCCTAAGTATATTTGAATATTCATAACCACTAAGACAGGACTGGAGAATATCTCTCCCATCCAGTAAGCCTTCTTCAATAACTCGCCCCTATCTGCTCAGTTGTAATTAAATATGCAGTTGATCACTTGAACAGGAATTGAAATATATATATATATTTATAAAATCATTGTTAAATAATGAATCTTTTAGGCTGTCTTTTTTCTCAAATTTTTGGAAATTAGGTTTTCATCCAAAAATACACGTTTTCTGAGGTCCTCTGAATACGATAATAAAGGTTTTAGCGAATGTCTTTGTTTGTTGTGTAGGTATGTGTATGTCTGTGTTTGTGTACGTATGTATGTGTGTATGTATTTTTCTATATCACCAAGGCATCCGATACAACAAAGATTTAGGTACAATTAAAAAACTGGATTGGTGAATTTAAAGACTTCTTGTTATTTTCTCTTACTCCTCCTAGTAAGTGGAAGCATTTTAATCGGGTCCAATTTTCGATATCGACTTTTCACCTGAAATATGCGCTTTGAGGTCCCCTGAGTCCGAAAAAGTGGTTTTTAGAAAATCGTCTTTGTCTTTGTGTGTGTGTGTGTGTGTAGGTACGCGAACAGCATAGTTAGAAAACGTAAAATCGCAAAAAATTCAAACTTGATATTCCGTTTAGGTATCACCATGGGATCCGACATTAGGTCAGCGGTCAAAATTCCTCAACAGGAAGTACCAGTTTACTTATGGTGTTTTTTAGTTTCTTGCGATTTTCTCAAAAATGGCTTCAACGATTTTCTTTAACCATGTTGCATCAACTGTACATACAAAGAGCTACAACTTTTATTTAAAACATTTCTCTGGAAAATTGCATTTAAAGGCACTTTTGGGGGAGGATGGGAGTAGGTTTTCGACTAAAGTGCAGTTTTAGTTTACTGTACAATTCTGTCATCTAAACAATATTAATTAGAATTAAATGTGTTGTTGAAATTCGGAATTTGAAAAAACAATCGGATGACCGGAAGTGCGTTGTACTGCGTACTTTTTACTGACTTTTTTTTTGACGATTTTCTTTAAACTAGCTATTTGAACTACACATATAAAGAGCTATAACTTTTTTTTTTAAACATTTCTCCTGATGAAGTCATTTAAGGAGGCTTTTGGGGGAGGGCTGGGATTATGTTTTTCTCTCAAGTGCAATCATAATTGATTATACAATTCTATCATCCAAACAAAATTAATTAGAAATAAATTGATGGCCAAAATTCCCAGTTTCAAGAAAATTTGTAAACCGGAAGAGCGCTTTCACTGAACTTTTTTTTTTGTTTTTTAGTTTTCGACGAACTACAATGAATTTCATCAAATTTGCTATACTAACTATGACATTTCTCAATTACAATTTTGAAAACTGGAGTAAGAGAAAGTTTTGTGAGTGTTTCACACCAGATTTATTTTTCCCTCTTTAGATGCGGCTCCAGTAATTTTTCTGTAAATTTCACAAGCTGATTACACAAACACACAAATAATAATATTACTTACTTCTTGTGTAAAGTTCTCCAGGAAAATTTAGTTCAAGAAATGGCTGTAGCGTTAGCTTTTCCTACGTAACATAAAGAGTGTCATTTTATGAAATAGTCATTTCTTGTTAGATAATATAGGTCACTTCTTGTTATTCTGGTATGATATAAATGTGCCCATTGAATTTATTGAAGTTCCATGTGTAAGGAAAGTCGGTTAAATGTAAATTGTGACTTTATTGAATGCTTTTCTTATTTGAGGAGTGGGATGGGGAGGATTTCCTCCAATAAAGTTCCAAAATTTTCTTTAAAATTGAATATCAACTTTGCATCCCTCTATTTACGCAGATTTTTCATTCCTTGTGGATTTTTTTTTTTTTTTTTTACTCGGATGAAAATTGCGTAAATCGAGTCAGCCTTACTGCCAGAATAAATTGAAATTCCTTTTTGTCCAATGCTAAACTTGTTTTTTACTCCATCTAAAAGGAAGTATTACAATCGAGTCAAATTTTCGAAACTGAATTTTCACCAGAAATACAGGTTTTGAAGTTGGGGCGGATGTTAGTGTTGTGGTTCTGAGCATGGATTTGTAAGTGGGAGGACCTCAGTTCGTGTCTCGCGTTATAACTGCTAAATTTTATATTGGTATGAAAAATGTTGAAACAGTCAAGTAGGTGCTTCCGCCCCCGTCCACGGCGCCTAATTTGGTAAGTGGATGTTAAGCCCGCCTGAAGAAATGGGCATTACATTGCATTACACTACAAGTTTTGAAGTCCACCGAGTATTAAAAAAAAACGTTTTTTTAACAAATGGTCTATATGTATTAATATACATGCATATAGACTGGAAGCAGACGTTATATAAACAGTGTGGCCAATGCTTAGAAACAAAAACATTTCTTGGAAGGCAATGATCATCATGTATAAAACAGTCTTCAGGAGCCTGACGTTACTTAGGACACTAAAATGTGGGCCATCATTTCTGTAGATGAGGAGGGAGAGAACAGTGCTACGAACACTTTACGGTCTCATTGTGGTGATTGGATTTTTATAAGATCAGGAAGAATGCAGAGTTAATGAAGCTCTTATAAGGAGCATGATGTGCTAACCGTGATTAAGATGTAACAACATTGGAGCCATTTTTAAGTAAATTACAAAAAAAAGTGAAAAAAAAAACATTCAGTAAAGTGGTACTCCTGCTTGAGAGATTTTGACAAATAACTCAAGGGGCCCGTATCCCATGGTGATACTTAAAACGGAATAGCAAGTTTGAACTTTCTATGATTTTTCGTTTCACAGACATACAGACCTTGACACACACAGACCATTTTCTAAAAACCACTTTTTGGACTCAGGAGACCTGAAAACGGATATTTCCAGTGAAAACTCGATATCGAAAATTTGACACAATAACAATACTACAAACAATTGTATTTCTTCACTTCTTTTTTTTTCAATTATCTCCAGTTCTCTCCTTCTCGCATCTACCACATAATATGACAACAATGCACAAATATGACAAACAAGCACGTGTACAACAGAATGTAAATATACGTATAGATTTTAATTGATAATCATATTTGTGTTTTTGCTATTACCAACAGCTATAAACACTAATAAAACGTTTCCAACGCTCGACTTTTTCGTCAAAAAAATGGGTAGAAGTTTTTCTTCTTGTTTACATTTTTGATTAAAACATCGGCAGAATAGCTTAGCATAACACATGTAAATAAGGAAAAGGAATAGTAAAATGAGTAATTGGAAACCAAATTAAATAAACCAAAAACCAAGATTTTACACAAGATTATGTGTGCCTAGTTCCAAGATTACATTGCATTCTCTTATTTAAATTTTTAGCCTTATCTTTTATGCTCATTTAAGTGAATCTATAATTTTACAATTCATTGTTTGTAAAAGAGGTGTAATTTTAATTTTGTCTCTTATTCTGTCCTCTTTTCTTTTATGTAATTTACAGTATTAATGTTATTTTTGTGAATATCCTTCATACATAGAACAACTTCTGCTACGATCAATCTCTAGATAATGAGCAAAATAAATAGATAAAATTTCACGTATATTGGAACATTTATTTAATACTTTCTTTTACGGGAAAATTTATTTTAGAATGGTATTGAGGAGACGGAAGTATTGAACTTCGCTCAATAGGTAAGATCTCCCACCTTTATAATAAAATGAAGTCATTCACCCTTAAATTCTTAATTATTTTTTTTTTTTTTTTTTTTTTGAGAGCTAATGAGGTTCACTGAAAGTCAGGAAAAATATTTTAAAAAAATATATTTACACCAAAACGGTTTATGCACGGCTTTAATAAGGTATTTGCACGTCTGCAAATTTGCACTTATATTGTAATTTTTACTTATAGTATTTTTGTTTTATGTTACGAGCAAATTTGGATTTAACTAAAAGTTATAAATATGGTCAAATATGCATATATATGTTCATGAATTTTATGTTAATATATTATTATATAATCATATTATGCATAGTGGTTATTGTCTAATATATTGTTTATGTATATATATATATATATATGATAGATATATGCGCATTTTGTGTGTATGTGTGTTTGAAAATATGTATTCAAATACAAAAAAACATAACACTTCAAACTTCGTGAAAGTTTTTAAAACACTTCTTGTCTCTGCTTAGGCAAAGATTGATTTTACATTTCTCGCAGGAAACAAATGTGTAATCCTTGCATGAAGGATTCTTGCATGTGGTTCTCTTCTCGTTCCATATCGGCCAGTGATTCTGTGGGTCAATACGCACAACATTTGGAGGAAGCAAAGAAAACTTGGATTTAGTACAGCGTTCTTCGACAATGTCTACGCTTCTGGGACTACCACGTTTAGGATTCTTGGGACCAATTTGGCAAAGAGACTTTGCAAGATCAACTCTGAACTTCTTCTGGTTTAGAGTGTTTAGATTTCTTCTGCGGATACTTAGCGGTAGAATACCCAAGCGTTTATGATTGATATGTCTACTAAGTGGTAGAAAAGGTGGAAATACCTCTTTGTGGACTTGATCCTAATATGGAATCTACCAACATTACTGTCCAACAAATCAACATTCCCCATGTGCTTGTTGTACACAGACACTACAGCAGGGAATGACGCCTGAATATATTGATTTTATTTTCCTGATAATCAGTATATATTATTGATAATATCATATACTGATACAATCATAGGCTTACTTGGATCCTTCTGGCTGCGGTACAGATTTGTTTGTTCGACAATTTTTGTAAGAAGTTCATCTGTAAAAAAGAATTTGAAAAAATGATATGGAGAATCTAACTTTAGCACGTTTTGATGTAAGTTAGTACTTCCTTTGAATATGAATGAATCAAAAGTTGTATTCTTTAGCTCCCATTGTACAGTTCTTCTTTCCAGGCGACCTGTAGAGCGTTTTCTTGAAGGAACCTCTGCAATATTTTCTCTGCTAAAGTTATAAATTACAGGAATTCGATGATATAGCTGCTTCTTCTATAAGTCCCTCAGGAGGAGAAACAGTTTTTTCTAAGTTTCTTTTACTGAACTTGTTCTCAGAAACACATTGATGCTCTGAATGAGATGGTTCTTCCTGTTCAGAATCTGAAGAGTTAGGAATTATTGTTTCAAAATCTACAGTGAGATCTTCGTCTGAGTAATCATTTTCAAGCTCATCCTCACTCTCTGAGGGACATAACATTGCAATAAGTTCGTCTGATATAAGTTTCCTGCGTCGTCCATTGTCCACCACAAAAATTATACTATCCATTGCAGTCAACCAATTTTGTCTAAATGTACAAAAACACAGAAGTAGTTTGTATTTGTAAACGAATGGTAACAGAAAGTAATACCGTATAGGTTAGAGTAACAATATTGAACAAAACGAGCGATTTTGCAGATATACCTATCTGCAAAATCATATAAATCACGCATAAAATAAATGTAATGAAGTAATAGTATATTCTAAATGTACACTTACCTACCTTATAGTTGAAAGACAGTAGAAATAAAACTCAGATCACACAGTAGAAGACAAAGCCGAAAAATGTACACACGAAAACGTTACAATGTGGCGAAACCACAAACTCATACCTAACAAAGTGAAGAAAGAGTTGTTAAAAAGATGCATCTACCGGCTAATTCAAAAAGTTATACGGACACAATTTTGCCGATGTGCAGTACTAGAGGTTAATAAATACTCTTTGCACGTATGCAAAGCTGCGCATTTAAGGGTTAAACTTTTCATACTAACTCCAAGTGTAAAGAAAATTTGTCAAGAATAATTGAGTGACTTATAGTAAGAGGAAGTGAGGAGTCACTGTAATTAATGTAACAGATTTTTTTTTTTTTTTTTTTTTACAATTTTTAATCCATCTTTGTTTCGTGATTATTTTATATATTATACGAGAATATCGACTATAAAACGACACTAATTCTCAAATTTATCAATGAAAATTACGCTATTTAGTAATTGTATTGTATCAACATGTCCAACTATATACATATGTGCAATAGTATTCAGATTATTTTGTGTTTACATATAAATATGCTATCAAAATGGAAATTTTGTTTTCATAAATTGTACATATACATATATATATCTACAAATGTAGTAATATATTTAATACAAACATTGCCTGCGAGAGCTGTCACACAGGGACAGATAGATAGATGCAGAAGGTACACACACACACACACACACACACACACACACACTCGTTGCTATAGACAGTACGGGTGAGTCCTACACTAGCGCTGGCTGATAAGCACAAATAATGGTTAACTATTTACTAACAAGGTTGTATTCTTGGGCGAAAACAAGCGACTTCATTTGCCCTCCTATCCCTACTGTCCCTGTGACGTAGATTCATAAACTTTATTATACTAGTTTTTAACTATGTTTTCATAAAACTTTTCTATAAACTGTTTATATTTGCAGAATTTTTAAAAGGTTAAATTAAAATCAAATTATTTTCCATACATTTCTTGAATAATTTTAAAATTTGTTTTCTTAAAAAAAACTTCCAAATTACCAGTTTCAAATGCAAATAATTAAGAGAAAAATTAAATGCTTAAATTGTAAAAAAAAAAAAAAATATACAAACCTACAACAGTACGTCACCAATAAATATTTCACCTACATTTGACTGCCCTTGTGTCGATCCCAATAAAAGTGAAAATTCCCCAAAATATCAATACAATTGTCTTTAAAAAATTCTTCATGTATTTCCCTCATGGATAATATAGATCAGCTACTGATCTCTTGCCTATTCTAGCCTAAGAACCGAAGAATACAATCTGACATTCCCAGTAATCATACAAACAGAGGGTCTACAGGGGTAGATTGATAAGCAGAACAATTTGGGTTTAGCCAAACTCTTTTCTTGTAAAGGACCATACTCGGAAACAAGAACAGCGGTTACTATAAGTATCCGTTAATTATGAAATGGGCCAAGAATTGCTGAAATACAGAACAGTAATGAAGAGGATGTATAATTTTGTTCTTTTTTTAGGAATATTTTCTGCTTGTGATAGAAATTAAACAAAATAAGAAAAAAGGACTACTCATATAATTAAAATGAGCAAGTTTAAGTTATATTACTTCCGCAAGAAGGAAACTCTCTCTCTCCGACTCTTTTTGTGGCAGTTTTAGAACAAGTTTTCAGAAGTTTGGAATGGGACAATGTAGGCATAAACATAAATGGTAAGCTCCTCAATAATTTGAAGTTTGCTGATGATGTGGTATTAGTAGCGACATCGAACCAGCTTGCATCCACCAGCTTGCAGGTATGCTTGAGGAATTAGAATATGCAGGCAGGTGGGTGGGCCTCAGCCTAAACCACATGAAAACCAAAATAGTAACAAATAGCATGACGGCCAGCACAGAAATGTCCCAATGCAGAATGGAAATAGTCGAGAATGTAGTTACCTGGGACAAACTGTTTCCTTCCGAGACAGATTATCAAAGGAAATTCAGAGACGCATTGCTCTGTCTTGGAAAAAATTCTGGTCTCTTAATACAATTACGAAGACTAACATAAAAACCGAGTGGAAGAGGATTACCTTCAATACCAGCATTCTCCCTGTATTGACTAATGGATGTCAGACATGGTCAACCAGAAAGCGCAGGAAAGGAAAATAGAAGTTTGGCAAAGGAGCATTGAACGAAGCATGCTGAATGTGATAGAAAGATAGATTAAAGAAGTGACTGAATCAGAAATGAGACTATTAGGAAGGCAACTTCAGTGAGGGATGCAGCGGGATTTGCCAGAAAGTTGAAGTGGGAATGGGCTGGCACGAGGCTAGAAGAGACAACAAACGCTGGACCAAAATGTTAACAGAATGGACACCTTTAGGTAGGAAGCGGAATAAAGGTAGGCCATTAAAGAGTTGGTCAGATGAGATTAATTTGGAAGAAGGAGTCAATTGGATGAGGAAAGCTCGGGTCAGGGAATACTGGACCAGGAAGAGTGAACAGATGGAAGCGAAGGCATTGAACTCCCAGTTATAAGGTACGGTTGGACACCGAATATGACTATAACTCCTTTCAGGGAAGGCCTACATATTTTTCATATGCGATCTAGAAGAAGACGAAGAAGATGAAAAAAGAAAAGTTTTTGTGCTTAGGAATGGTGACTTTTATTTTAATTAATATTTTTTTCGTTATTTTATTTTTTTAGTCTTTTTATTTTTCCTTTTGTAATGCAAAATATGTAAATAAAGGCTATTATTATTATTATTATTACTATTACTCCCGGAAGAAGAGAGATTTAGTTTGGCGAATGAAAGACAGGTGCAGTGAAGATCGGAAGATGTTATAATTAAATCATAAGTTGACGCAGAAGAAGGGGAAAGAAGAAGAAGACGGAGAATGAAAAAGGAGCAAGAGATTAATCAGAAGAAAGAAAGAGGAATTGGAGTGAGAAGAAAATTGTGATGGAGTAGTAGAAAAATGAGTATGGGAAGGAAAAGAAGAAGGGGTGAACAAAATGAAGGGAAAGAGGAGGAAGTAGAAGGAAAAGAAGAAGGAGTAATAGAAAGAGAAAGCAAAGAAGAAGATGAAATAAGAGAAGAAAAATGAGAAGAAGTGGAATAAGAGGAAGAAGCAAACGAAAAAAGCGCAGGAATTGAGAAAGTGAATGAAAAATGAATATAGGATAGAAAAGAAGATTAATAGAAAGACGAAACGGCAGGAAGTAGAAGGAGAAGGACACAGTAAAGGCATAAGAAAAGAATAACGAATGAGAAATGTGGAAGAAGTTGAATGAGCAGGAGAAGAAATTGAAGGAAACATAGATGGAGCAGATGAAGGTTGGGTAGAAGAAAAATTCTTTTCAAATAAAATTAAGTATTACAAAGTCATTCCATTAAACTTTGTTGGCTCTCTTCAAGTGCTTAATGAAAAATTAGAAGACTTTAGTATGAATAACATATTTTGAATGTTTCATTTCTATTGTTACAAATAAATACCTGATTACATCCACCTCTGTTAAACAATAAATTTGTCAATAATCTCGTTTGTGCCGACTACAAAACAGAAAAAAAAAACACTCCAACATTTTATTTACAGTTCTGAAATTCCAATTGCTAATTTTTTGATCAAAGTCAGATTTAATACACTTTTAATAAGTGGTCCTTAATAGTGCGTGGGTGGTAGAAGCAGCCAGTTTTATTATTGATTTAGCACTTTGAAGATAAGCTTTAATAATAGAACGAACACCCACTCTAAAACGGTTAAGAAAAAAAAACAATAATCTGAAATTTAGATGCCAAATAACGTAGAAATATCTTAAAGCTGATTTTGAAAAAGTAAAAAAACAAAAAAACAATAATTTGTAAATATATGAAAAATAATTGCTGCCCGGTTTTGGTCATGATTCATCAACTGAAAGTGCAGCTGTACTGAATTTTTGAGAGGGCTGAATTATATTCCTTGGATTCAAAGAGAGTCCGCATCTGTTCCTTGTGTAACCTGAGAGTAAGAGAGGACGATGTGCACTTTCTGGGTCCTAGAGTTACGGGTACATACCTCGGGGTCCTTATCTGTCTGTGGTTCAGCCCGTCAAGATGCTCAACACGCTAAATTGCAAGGATATTATTAGATGTGCACGGGCTGCTTGGCGTTATCGGCACAGTCTGATTTATAGGCACAATTTAATTTCTGATTGTGTTTCCTTTTTATTTTATTGAATTTAATAATTTTGCTATTACATGTAGATTTCTAAATATTTCTTAATTTTTTTAAACCATGTAACAAACGCGACAAATGCCAACGGAATAAAGTAATTATAAAAAAATGTAAATGATTTTTTCATTATACTTTTTATATTTATTTTCTTTTGTTTGTCAATAGTGTTTGATTGAGTTTAGTTTATTTCCCTTATTACTACATCTTTGCAACCATTATTGGATTAGTTTCATTTTCTTTTAGATAATTCTTTTTTTTTTTTAGGGCGCATCGACGACTTATGGCCATTAGCATTAGCGCCCCACGTCCTTTAAGCATCTTTCTATTCTTTTGACACTCGAACTGGGATGGCATCCCTGCCATCCCTTAACTTCTGGAGAAATTATTTTAACAACTCAAGCAAAAATCAAAAGCATGATTCTTTCATTTAATATTGTAATTTTTAGATGTTCTAATTGTATAAATTTTATTTGAGGAGGCTATTGAACGAGTTATCTGAGGAGTGCAGTTCTTTTAACTTATGTTCCTGCACCCTCTATAAGAAACTAAACCTAGATTAAACTAAACCTAAGGGGTTGAAATACTTTTATATAATTTCTTTCAACCTTAAAATAGAAATTAAAATACTAACTAACCATTTATACCAGTATTCTCGCTTACAAATACATTCTCTCCAATAAATACATTCACACTATAAAACCGTTCTCGCTTATAAATACATTCTCGCTAATAAATACATTCGTGCCAATAAATACATTCACGCTATAAAAACGTTCATGCTAATAAATACATTGTCGCTAATAATATATCCACGCTAATAAA
>JAAEAF010012191.1:0-26187 GCA_011037195.1 Triatoma infestans | reverse complement strand
AAAGAAAATCTTGCAGCCGTTTTCAGAAAACCGCCACCAAAAAAAAAAAAAAAATCTGGTGTGAAACACTTACAGAACTTTCTCTTACTCCAGTTCTCAAAATTATAATTGACATATTTTATAGTTTGTGTACCAAATTTAATGGAATTCGTCGAAAGTTGAAAAAACTGTCCAGTAAAAGCACACTTCCGGTTTACTAATTTTCTTGAAACTCGGAATTTTGGCCAACTATTTATTTCTAATTAATTTTGTTTGGATGATAGAATTGTATAATCAACTATGATAGTACATTAGAGAAAAATATAACCCCACCCATCCTCCAAAAGTGCCCTTAAATGAATTTTCCCAGAGAAATGTTGGAAATAAAAGTTGTAGATCTTTGTATGTTTAGTTTATACAGGAAGTTTCAAGAAAATCGTCGGAGGCATTTTTGAGAAAATCGCGAAAAAGTGAAAAAATCTTTAGTAAAGTGGTAATGCAAACGCACTTCCTAGCATCCGATTTTTTCAAACTCGGAATTTCAACGACATATTGAATTCTAATTAACATTATTTAGATGATAGAATTGTTTAATATATTGAAATAGCACTTTAGATGAAAACCTAACCCCACCCCTCCCCCATAACTGCCCATAAATAAATTTTCCCAGAGAAACATTTCAAATAAAAGTTGTAGCTCTTTGTATGCGTAGTTGACGAAAAATGTTTAAACAAAATCGTCGGAGCCATTTTCGAGAAAAATGTAAAAAAGTAAAAAACCAACAAGTAACGTGGTACTTCCGGTTGAGGAATTTTGACAGTTGACCCACTGTCAGATGCCATGGTGATACCTAAACGGAATATCAAGTTTCAACTTTCTACGGTTTTTCGTTTTTGAGCTATGCTGTTCACATACACACACACCACACCCCACATAACTATTATAGTCTAATATATAATATATATATATATACAGGACTATTTGCAAAAATCACTTTTTTGGACTCCGGGAACCTCAAAACGGATATTTCCGGTGAAAACTTGATATCGAAAATTTGACACGATTACAAACTTCCTGTTACTAGGAGTAAAAGAAAGTAAAAATTTAGTAAAGTTACTCTTCTGGTTGAAGTATTTCGACTAAAAACTTTACAACGGATCCGTCGTGATATCTAAACGTAATACCAAATTTGAATTTCTATTTTTTAGATATCTTGTCCAAACACAAACACACATATACTGTAACAAACACCAATCAATCATAAATGTAACAGTAATTTCCAATATAAATTTTCGTGGAAATGTATACATTATATATCTGAGTGATGGGCCTATATAGGTAGACTAACTTTGAAGAAAATCATCCGAGCTGTTCTTATGAAATTATAAAAAAAAAAAAAATCAATAATATTGTCGGTTACATTTCCGGTTGACCGATTCCGATCAAAACTATTGTTTCATTATGCGTCTTTTGTTATAATGATGTCAGAAGAGTTATTACGAATTTGAAATTATGAAGAATAATTGGAAAGATTCCAGTTCTTGCAAAGACCTGAGTAAGAAGGGATAACAAAAAAAAAATTAAATTGATAAATTAAGTAATATTTAATATTAAATAATAATAATTCATTTTAAATTTTGTGTTGTTTTATGTAAATTATTTTGTAAAATACTTGTTTTGTGGGACACTGAATACGAAAAAGATGTTCCTAGCATATATGTATCTGAATGCCTATTTTTTCCAGACGGGCTTACACGTCCAACTACCAAATTTGGTGTCGTGGATGAAGACCGGAAGCACATAATTTCCTATTAACCATTTTTGAACGAATATAAAAAAATTTAGCAGTTATAACGCGGGACTCGAACTGAGGACCTCCAACTTACAAGTCCATGCTCATAACCACTACACCAACACCCATCCCGCTTTCATTTATATAATTCTATATTCAGGAATTTATAACATGAAAATATTTTACACAAATGTTCATCAAGTATAAAAGTATTTGCACTTAAATATCGATCAGTGTACCGAAGTACCAATCTTTAAGACAAGTATAAATACCGTAACTGTCAAATTTCAAACATCTATAGGTGTTTTTTGCCTACTTCAGAATGTCAGAGGATATATTACGAGCGATTCAAATTTGCAAAAATGTGTTTTCATCGCAAATAGATGATTTTTGAAGTTTTAATGAATGAATTGTATGCTTTCTCTGTGTGAGTTTGTGAGTGAGAGTGGTATGGTGTATAAAGAAATCTAATTATCTCTAAATGAAAAATAGCAGAAAGCTAAAACGTAATAATTCTATTTAGATACTATCATAGGATTCGACACCATCAAGCGGTTTCGATCTGGATTTTGATGAAGCGAAAGTACGACAGTATTGATGAATGGTTTTATTGAATGACTTAGCGATTTTCTCCAAATATCCTTTATAAACCTAAATAAACTAAGTAAACATTTATTTTAATATTTTACCAGAAGTACGGCTTACCTATATAATAGCATTTCAAAATATGAATCTGTTAACTATAAAATAAAGACGCTTATTAATTAGTTTAAAGAATATAAAAATACAAGATTTTTCCAACAATATAAATAACCTTTCCAATTCAATTCAAGCGCCAAAGAGAACAGTTGTTAATGTGTGAATCGGGCACTTATTTATTGTTTAGGAAATCAGTTCAAGATTCTTCTGGTAAATTCTCCTCTCTTCAATTCATTCTTGAATGACGAAATAATTTGAATTCAAAGAACTATGAACGGTCAAAGAAACATAAGAGCCAAAAAATAGTGTACAAATTAAATAATAAAAAGTAAAAAAGGGTAATTATAGAGAGTGATATTGATATACTTTAGGATTACATCAAAAGATTTAGGCCAATTTTAGGTGACAGACTATCTTTGTAAAAACATTTGAAAACAAAAATAAACACAGAATGTTTACAGAAAATTAAAATATACTTGTAATGTTAGCACTGTGCAGCTACAGAAACAGAACAACAGTACACTGCAAAATTTACAGCAGAATATAAACTACCCGCATCGGCCATGGGAATAACCTAACAACTTTAATTGCAAACTTCATTAACTTCCTACCACACAAGTGGACATGCAATTTACACGCTCACTATGATTAACTTTTACATACATGTCCAAATTGTACTCAAAATAAGCCTCCCCCCCTTTTTTTTAATTATTAATTACTTCTGTAAATTCTGATTGTTAACTTTCACTTCAACAGGCTGATATTATCGTTTGTTTTTTGTTTTTGTTTTTTTTATCAGAATGAGCGACGGTTTAAAAAAAAATTGTCCTGATAACGAGGCCAAGTGTCTGCTCTCTTATACGCAATTCTAATTAAAGTTACATAAATAAAAGCACCTTCTATTTTCTTTTGTCCATAATAATATAACAACTTCATTAGTGCACTCTTTTTATAAAAATATAGTTACTTTCTCTTACTGCTGTGAGAAGAATAAGTATTGCGATTGGTCAAATTGTCAGTACTGAGTTTATATCGGGATTATATGTCTGAGGTCCTCTGAGTATGAAAAAATTATTTTTAACAGATGATTCCATGTGTGTGTGTGTGTGTGTGTGTGTGTGTGTGTGCTTTTTTTGTGCATGTGAGTATATCTACCGATTAATCTGTTGTTTTTTTTTTCAACCCTTTAAGCATCAATGAAAATACAGAAAGCGGACATTTCTCCGCTAATTTTTTATTATTTATTTTACTGTATATATGGGTACATAAAAGAATATTAACAAATCTTGATCATGAAAAACGCGGCCATTGTCATGAAAAACATTGAATTTTCCAGGTTGAGGCCTGCGTCAGTGGTTTGCAGAAATCAACGTTTGTAGATGATTTGATCAAATAGAACGTAAGACCAATGGTGGGGTGAATTATTTTAGTCGATTTGAGAGTAATACATCGGCAAGTGCTGAAACGCATTCTA
Organism: Triatoma infestans; assembly: GCA_011037195.1. Classification (NCBI taxonomy): domain Eukaryota; kingdom Metazoa; phylum Arthropoda; class Insecta; order Hemiptera; family Reduviidae; genus Triatoma; species Triatoma infestans. The sequence goes on along the minus strand of JAAEAF010012191.1, from coordinate 22,243 downwards.
AGATATTGAAAAATACTTTCAGGCAGTCTGCTGTATCATAGAAATGGAAGCACTGCATTAATAAGTAGTATATGTTTGCCGGTTCCAGGACAGATTTTTGCTCCCTCACCTACCCCCCTCGCCTTCTACCTTCCAACCTTCCCTGTCCATGATCCACCACCCCCCTCACCGCCCTAGGTACCCCTCTCCCACCAAATGACCCCCCTCCCCTCCCCCACTTTCCCAACTTTTTCCCCACCCATCCCCTCCCCCTCCCCCTTTCCTGTAGGCGAAGAAATATTAAAAATTAATTTTTTTTTTGCTTAGGTCAGCAAAAGCGATCTCACAACCTTCGTCATCCAAGTCCATCACTTACACCACTCAGCTATAGTGGTAACTTGGCAATAGTAGTTTTCTTTAGATCCTTATACCTCACCCACATACTTCTCCCTCATCTCTCTCATATACTTTCTATCTCTCTCTCTCTCTCTCTATAGATATATAAAATATATACACAGAGACTTAAAGAGAGGCTCCGCCCCACGTACCCCAGGCCAGGGTTCATTAACCTGTATTTTTCCATTCATACAAAAGTTCATTAACCTCTATGTATGCACAATGTTTGCAATATAATTTCTAATTAAAAGTATTTTTCCATTCGTACAAAAGTCTTATTCTTTAAGATAAAAATCTATTTATCGATAAGTATATTGATAACACCTATCGAATCCAGTATATGATTATTATCGATTTTATGAGTCACTCACTTAATAAATTCTGTAAGTTTTTTTGATTATTATCTATTTTGTATGAGGCAGTCACTTCTGTAGGTTTTTTTTGGGTAAAACATTTTTAAAAAGTTAGAAAGCGTATTTAAGATAAATCTATTTATCGATCAATTATATATCGATCGCTTCCCAGTATATGTTGATTATTATTGATTTTTATGAGGGAATCATTTCTGTAAGTTTTCTGGTAAAACATTATTAAAACTAAAAAAAAAAAAAAGTGTATAATAATATCTTAGAACAAATTAATTAGAGAAAGAAAAAATCTTAGTATTTAACCTGGAGAACTAGTAGTTTTTATACGATTAATAATATATATTTTTTACCATTCTCTCTTGCGCACCAATTGTATAGGTATTAATGGAAAAACAAAAAAAAAAAAACAATCTTGATTCAAAATAACTTATTATTTATTCACTTAATTTTTTACAAGATATGATTGATAATATAAAGCATGTTTCGATAGCTTATTTTTTTTTTTGTAATAGACATTTTTGAAAAATACATTCGTCTAACGTACAACTTTAGTTCTTTTTACCACACACTATCTAAAATGATTATTTTCTCCCCCACTATACAATTATTTTAAATACATATTTGAAAAAAATAAAATAAAATAAAATGTAAAATACATCATATTAAACCATATTGAATGGCCTAAGATTTTTTAGCACATTTTAAATTCTTATGAAAAATTAACACAAAACATTATTATTTCTCTGTGGGGGAAAAAAAGACTATTATGCTATTTTATTCACAGTACTTGTAAATGGATTGTATTGGAAAATCTGTTCACTTATAATTAGGCAATATACACTCGTCTTAGCTGGGATCACATCATTCGTTTCAAATTCTAATCTTACATCCACAGGTGCAAGCGATTTGACCGGTTCATGTTGAAGTGAACAATCAATAACCACTATAGGTGCAACGCTGTTAAACACTTCATAATCTTGCATAAACGGTTTGCTAATTTCCTTTCCATAATATGAATTTTGAAAGCTTGCATACATATCATATAATATACCAATTCGCTTTTGTGTGAAATTCAATCCCAAATCATCATATGGATACACTTGATTGTTTAAATACAATTTCATGTTGACCAGATTACAGTGATCAAAACGGCTCGTATCTGTCTTTGCATTATCATTGCGATCAGTTTGAAAAGCAACAATAACATAGCGTGGTCTTTCCGTCACAGTTGTAGTTTTAATTGTCCAAGAATGTTTTCCCACAGTCTGTGGAAGCTGTGGATATGTGTACAGATCCCATGTTCGAAATGGTATTGTCACATTTACTCCTTTCTCCAAATAAGTGATTAGATGAACCTTTTCCACATCCGATACAGACACATAAGGTATTTTCCATGCAATCTTTGTAATTGTCACTTTAATCACTTCATCGTCTCCTTCTAAATTAGTCAAAGCAGTGACCGCATTCTCATCTGACCTGGATCTAATGAGAACTAATTCTTGTTTAGCGTTAACGATTATCTTTTTGTAATCTTCAGCAAATCCCAACAGGTAACTTAATGGTATACAGGCATTAAAGTGTCCCGTTTCTTTGGACAATAGTGGATGTGATGCATAGTGCATAGCTTCGACCCAGCCGGACATGCCCATCACCTGATTGGGTTCAAAAGAAGCATATCCTTTTAATGTTGTTGCTATTCCAGGGTTCCTCACGCTATCCACCAGTATTCCATTTAATTCGTATCTAATTTCTTGAAATAAATGGGCTATGGCGTTACGGCATAACGTATGCTTCTTCGCTGCTGCTCCTTGTTGGTTAAACAATGTTCCTTCCACATACAAATAGCTCTTGCTTGGTAACGTGTAAACATCTTGTTGATTAACTGGTATACGTATCTCATCTGAATTATTCAATGTTGTCGATGCATATGGCTGATGTGATCTAAATTCTATTTTTGTTATCGACTCGTCAGACTCAACTGGCGCTCCAATGTTCAATATTCCCCCGTCCATGTTGTGGTGAGATTGGTTTGAATCCAAGTTGTTGTAAAAGTCTAATACTGTGCGTGGTTAAAGATGCTCTCCCTTCTACAGAAGACGGTTGAATGTGTGACTGGTGGGATGTTTGAGGTTTATTTATACATGAACTGCGATGTTGATGATGGTGAAATCTAAGAACCATTTTTCTTTTTCTTCAAATACAGTCTAACGGTAATTTCTTCTTTTCTAAAATTGATCAATCGACCGTTTTGGTCTGTCACTCGTAGTGTTATATTGTCAATTGTCCTTGTGGTGACTGGCATATAAATGAGATTATTTGGTACTTCCACAATCTTATATCCCTGGTGCAACTTGTGGAAAAAACTCATGAAGTGTATGAACTAATTTACCATTTGTATAAGCACCAGTAACTATATTACAATCTACCAGCACGCAGTTCACACTAAATATGTCCACTATTTCGCTAGAAATATATTTTTGATTTTTATTTTCCAGCGTAACTCTTCCAAATCCCAATAGTGGTCCAATTGAATTGTTACAATTGAAGGATATAACCGCTGAAGAAATGAGTTCTGATTTGAGTGTATTCTTATTAGCAGTTAATTCAAACTTTACAACCTCTGGTAAATTAGACTTGATATAATCGTTTATATCACTTAGTTCGTACGTACCTGTAGGAATGGTTATACTTGTTTTGTAATCATCATCATCATCATCATCTCTAATATATTCCAATGTATTATTGTGTTCATCAACGTTTGGTATCGAATGAAAGGTTTCAAAGGATAACAGTGCCATTTCCCATTCATCATCTAAATGTATAGGTGGGAAATGATTTGCACTGAGAACGGACTCTCGTCCTGTTAGGGTGATGGTAAAACTCATGACTGTCGTAAATTAAAAAAAATTTATTCTATTTATAGTTAGCCCGCTGTGTTCAAAGAGAGAAAAAGTAAACACAAATGACCACATATAACAGTGTTTGGTTGCTGATATTGTTCACTATTATACAATATTGGTTTGTTCTTCAAATACATTATTAGCTCTGGTGGTGGTGGTAAGTTTCCAAAACTATCAAAATAAACAATTAGATTACCTCTCTTTACATAGCACACCCAATGGGTGCCTGGTCCATGTATACTGTCAAGATTAATTACAACACTTTCATCTACTTTACATACTGTAGGTAGATTGTCTCTCATGAAAACACCTCTAAAATATGGAATCTCTAATTTTGTGGCTAGTTTTGTTAAATCAACATTTGTTAATGGTCGGAGAGGTAATCTCACAATTAGTTTTTTGAATTGTTCGTCGTCTTCTTTTCCAAAACAAGTCCATTACCATTTTTGTAAGGTCGTAAATATATTCCTTTTCCCAATGCAATAGCTTCCATCTTCTCATTATGTCGCTTCAATTCGTTCAATTGTTTTTTAGCAGCTTTAGCGGAATTAATCGCTTTTGCGATTGCTGCCCCTCCAGCTGCAGCTGATCCCAATGCAGTCAGTGCAGGTAGAGCAGACAATAATAGCGGTAAAAATCCACCTTTCTTCTTCGGATGCTGTTGTTCACTAGGTATGGGTAATAACCTAAAGTTCTTCTTCTTCTTCTTCTTCTTACCAATACCTTTTTGTATTACAGCTGCAATAACTTGTTTCACTTTTGACCGTTTCTTCGCCATTGTCCCAGTGATGACTGAGAAAAATGGTCCATCACATAAGGATATATATATGGAAAGCAATAGTGAAAAAACAATCCAGTTCAACGATGAAATTCCACCAACAAACAACCAGACTTCCAATTATCGAATACACCGGTATTGATGATGACGCCAGCAATCGGAAAAATGGACTTTTACTGCCTAATTCTGTGCGATGTATTGTTGCAGGACCATCTAATTCGGGTAAAACTAATCTGATGATTGCACTGTTGACCGAGAGAAATGGTTTAAAATTCTCCAATGTATATGCATATGGTAAATCTCTAAACCAACCTAAATATCGCTTATTGAATGAAATATTCAACCAAGTTCCTGAAATTGGATACTTTACCTATAGCGATTCAGATAACATTATTACACCACAAGAGGCTAAACCCAATTCAGTATTCATCTTTGACGATGTTGCAACAGAAAAACAAACCACAATGAGAGATTTCTTTTGCATGGGACGTCATAATAACATTGACTCTTTCTATTTGTGTCAAACATATGGTAAAGTGCCCAAACAGTTGATTAGAGATAATGCAAATTTGTTAATTTTATTCAAACAAGATGAATTGAACTTGAAACATATATATTCAGATCATGTGAACACCGATATGTCATTTGATGAATTTAAGTGGTTGTGTTCACAGTGTTGGTCGGATAAATACGGTTTTTTTAGTTATTGATAAAGATTCTGAATTTAAAAGAAATTGTGAAAGTGCTCGTTATAGAAAAGGATTTGATATTTTTGTTTCTATCTAATAATAATAATAATGGCAGATGTGGACAAGAAATTAAAGTTGAAAATTGCACGATCAAGTGAGAATATTCGCAAGAAACATAGACTGTTGAAACAGAGATTAGCTCAAGAACAACGTCAAATTAATCAAGCTACACAGACAATTGTACATCCACTGGAAGAGATTGTAACCACTCTTAAACAGCAGCAGCAGCAGCAACAACAACAACAACAACAACAACAACCAGAGGAGAAGTTAAGCATCACTCAAATGGTAACTGACCAACCTAGCACATCAAAATATCAGTTACAACTACCATCACCAGCAAATGTAGTATCACCAATAAGTGACGCTTTGGTAAAGGATGAGAGTGTAATAAAGGAAGATGATAGTGATGGAGGGTGCAGTTACAACAGTGATGAAGTATTTGAGACAAAAGATGAAGTAGAGCAGATACAAGAAGTGCTCCGTACACCTGAAGGACAGAAAGAAGCGAAAACTTATCTTAAACACGTTAGTCATCTTGCGAGGAAATACATTGAAAAATATTTGAATGGCCGACATGGTGATCATTTGGATAAAATATATGGTATGCGATTCGATGGTCAACGTTGGCTGATTGGAGATTCTCAAGTTACATTAGATAACAACAACATTGTAGTTCACGGCGTTCACTATAAAGGAACACCAGGACTGTTTGAATTGTTATTCATGAAGCGTCCAGATATTAGCCTAGTGGCAGAGGCTGACAAAAAGATATATAAGAAAATATTATCAAGTACCAACGCCATTTATCGTGGTTACTCTACAGAGAATCCAGTAAATTCAAACCGTGGTTACAAGTATTTAAATGTTATAAAACCATTATTCTCGTCTAGTTATGTGTCTGGTTTGGGACTGAAAACAACACATCAACCAAGAATTGTCTATTGGGATGATCCTAATGAATTAGTTGATCGTCTGCATTTACTTGTTGCTTCAGTAGTTGCTGGTAACCGGGGGCACGAAAATGAAATAACGGCTATAGTGGAAGAACTAAGAGAAGGTGGCTACATTGAATAATGAATGTTAAACAGATTGTTGTCGATGAACTACACAGGCCGGCGAGGAAGAATTATCCACGAAGAAGAGTATTATTGAAAGGTTTGCATGACATATGGCAAGCGGATACGGTTATAATGTCAAATTTTCCTGATGGAAAGTTTAAATATCTACTCACTGTAATTGATTGTCTTTCAAAGAAAGCTTGGGTGGAACCTCTGAAAAACAAAAGTGGTATTGAAGTGGCCAAAGCATTACAAAACATTATAGAAAACCAGGCAAAAATTAGCCCACGAAATTTACAAACTGATTTGGGAACAGAATTTTATAATCCACATGTTAATCGACTTTTGGAAAAGTACAAAATTAATCATTACAGTATCTACAGCGTCAATGGTGGAGCGATTTAATCGCACTCTAAAAACTTGGATGTGGAAAATGTTTAATATCCAAGGCAATTACAAATGGGTGGAGAATTTACCCAAGCTAATGTATAAATACAATAATGAGTCTATACACAGAAGTATTGGAATGAAACCTTCTGAAGTAACTGAAATTAATGAATCTGACATTATTAAGAAATTATCACAACAACCAAATTCTATTGTTCGGAAGACACCAAAGTTCAAAGTGGGCGACCATGTACGCATCTCAAAATATAAGACAGTATTTACCAAAGGATATTTACCTTCTTGGAGTACAGAAATATTTAAAGTGACTCAAGTAAGAAAAACTGTTCCAATCACTTACTTTTTACAAGATTCAAATGGTGAAAACGTGTTCGGCGGATTTGATGAACAAGAACTTGCCAAAGTTAAATTTCCTAATGTCTATCTTGTGGAGAAAATTTTGAAGAAGAAAAATAATAAAGTGTTGTTGAAGTGGCTTGGGTTTCCAAACAATAAAAATACTTGGGAAAATTGTAAAAATTTGCTTTAACTTTTTTTTTGTATTTTTTAAATATATTAATTTTTTTACATATAAAAGGTGTTTTTATTTTTACAATATTTTTTTTATTTACACAATTATATATACAGGAGTTTACAAAATTGTTTTCTATATACAAAGAAGATTTTTATTCATTTAGAAAATGATTAACAGCCCGAGTACAAATACCATCTTCCAAAATAATTCGTTTAGTGTCTAGAGGACAAAGTGAAATTTTGGACTGTTCTAAAGTCAATAAGTCGTGCTTTTTTGACCTGAACATTATCATAGAATTTCTTATTCTATCCTTTGATATTAGGCATGCAATATAATCGTCAAAAGAAATGCTTCTCTGAAGAACATTTTTTTTTATACCCTTTGCTTTTTTAATTATTTCATTATTAAGGAATTTTATAGCGTACATTTTGGATCGTAAACCGGCGAAATCAGTAATTATCTCACCGGCTGATTCATCCTTGAATTTACCCAACACCTTTTTATTCTCTTCGGAAAAACATGGATGGTTAGGTTTATAGTTGGATAAATCCAAGTATGAACTCATTTCTTTGAAATCATGGTACAAATCATCAGTTTGGATGAGGTAAACAAAACTGTCTGTATCCATGTAACACAGTTTCAGTTTTTCCATTCCATAACGAGGAACCATCACATTGTAGTGATAATCAAAAAGATGACATTTCGAAATATCTAGCACTGACAAACCTATATAGGGCGCTTTGGTGAATACAATGTGTGATTTTGCCAGATGTACGGCAGCGAGAGATTCATTGAATATAGTCCAATCCATACAATCTGGACGAGCGATCAATTTCTCTAACTGTGTGGGATTTGAGGTGAGTCTGATATTCAATCTACGGCGCACGTTCTCCATAGTTTTTCCAAACACAGAGTTATTGTAAAGTTTGTACAAATCTTTTTCGAATTCATTATCGGCTTTCTTTCTCAATTCTGTGTTATGGTTGATGTATGGAGACAACCAAGGCGATTGTTTAAATTGTAAAGCTCGATTTATCTTTAACAATTTCAAGCCATGGTTTAATGCCTGTTTTAATAGCATATAGTGACAAATGTAATTTTTGTGCGGGCCTAAGTGAGCAACTAATTTCGGCTGCCCTTCTACCATTATACTTTCCGGCAAAAAGGGGAGATCATTATGCAACTCGTGTAAATCATTTGGATATTCAACGTCCACGTCTAGGATGTAGCCAACATCATCATGTTCTTCCAGTGTTTCTATGTTAATATTATTAGGTTCCTCAACCCATTTAAATTCATCATATGGTAAATATTTACACATAGCAAAGCCGTACAAATTATTACAGTCTTGATAACTGATGAACGTTGATGGTTGCAATGGGTTAAAGTCAGGCATGTATTTATTATTGGCAGAAGCATATCTTCTTGTTACCTGACAAATTCCACCCCTGATCCCCGCTTCAATCATTAATATCTGATCATAATCGGTCAGAAGTTGCAGTCGACATTGCGTAAACCGCAACATAGCATCCCATGATAGCCCTGGTAAAGTGTAATAGTGGGCTGGGTCTAATTTGTGTGATCTTAGAGTGACATTTCTAAAATTTTCAAAAATATCAGCCAGCAATAGGACATCTGTTTTAAGATATATGTCACTATAATCGCCAAGAGTAGCACATGAAAATGAATTCCATACATTTAAAGCGTGCTGGTAATCATTTTCACTTATGCCCTCTCCAGTTAAGCTGCTATAGAATGCATCTCTAGGTGGTAAACAGGTGTCGTTTAATACGTCCCAAGAAGAGACATATTCGTAGGGGAAAAATCCTTTGCGCGTCACCAGATGCAACAGATTAGGTTGAACGAACTTAGATGTTTCGGGGAAGTTGTTTTTTAAATTCTTGGCCAGACTGTCCAAACTGGACGCCATAAACCTAAGACTGTCCACAAATCTAAGTTTCATTCTATCTGAAATAGTTTTTGAAAAGGAGATATACTTCTCCTCTGAATTTGGAATGATTTCCACATTTTTATCATCATACCCGAGCTCTTTTATTATGATATGTGAATCATAACCGCTCAGGTTATGACAAAAAACTGGCACAAATTTAAGAGTCCTACACATAACATTGCAAGTATTATGTGCTGGACCCCTATATTTACCAGAAATGTGGGAATGATCTTTCACTTTACCGTCGGATTCAGTGAACGGCTTGTCACACATATAACACAAGGTTGCTTCGTTGAATGCAACCTCTTCTTCAACGGTTAACGGGTTCATTGGAATAGCTAAGCTATAAATATTTTCCACCTTTTCAGCGATATCTTTTAGGTAGAGAACGCAGTGTTTAGCTGCATCTTCACCCCTGTAAATATATGGCTCGCTGGGCAGATTGTGGTCTACTCCTTCAACTTCGTCGGTAATTTTGACATAAGCACAAAAACTCATGGCTTTGTGTAAATGCGTAATGGTGGTGGAGGAAAGTTCTGGATTGGGCTTACAGTTGGATACCTTCTCAAGAATCACCTCAAAATCAAGATATACAACTACGGGAACCCTTTGGATGCGACCACCATGTTCAAATTGAACATAGGGTTTGGTTGTTGGTAATTTTACTCTAGCGGCTTTGTGTTTACCACAGAGTAGTTTGTGCTGCTCAAAGCGCGCCTTTCCATTGCAACGCTTATCGAAATGAGAAAAACATCTCTTACAGATGAATTTGGCGTTGTTTGTTTTATTTTTTTGCATACCTACTAAACGTTCAAAATTTTTAATATATACATAGTGGTTGTCAGTGCCGTTTGATATTATCAACAAATCTCGATGGTCATCTAATTCACTATCCACTACTTTTAAGGGGTACAAACAATTTTTATCATCCAAACCGAATAAATTTATGGAAATATTATTCCTTTTTTCAAATAGTTTTATCTGATTGACGGGCGTTGGAAAAGTTAAACAAGAAAAATCATATTTATTTTCCAAAGATTTATAATTACTGGGACGTTGACAATGTTCATTAACAAATTTAGCCAGGACCGCGTACATAACACATCTATTATCTTTGTTAGTGACATTAATACACGCTTTTTTATCGGCTATACATTTGGGCAGGGGAATAAAACTTTTCGCTCTTAAAGGGTTGTATTTACTTACCCTTACTCTTAATCCATCCACAGACTTTAAGCTCCAACCGCTTTTGGACATGGCTGCCTCCTCCATTTCCAAGCACAGCTTATTGAATGCTTGTTCTGTGAAAGATGTAAGGTCCGTAAGAGCGTACACTGCTTTATTTGATGTCTTCAACGCCTTGCACATTTCCTCACCATTCATGTTGACAAATGTGCAATCAACCCACAGGTTAATTTTTACAGCCTCATGAATGGTAAGTTGTGTGGTGATCAGATCCACCACCCTGTTTCGAACGTCCTTCAGGAAACATGGTAGATCCATACACCTTACCGATCTTATTAAGTATGATGCAAGGCGACCTTTAAAAGCTGATTCATAGGGATTTATGTTGTCCGGTCCAGGCTTCATAGCCAACAGCTGCTCCCTGCTAGGTTCCCCTAACCTAGCTCTTTTAGATTGTGGTTGTTGCGACATACCACAAGCTTCCTCATGTAGCCGACCATTGTGGATATCCGACAACACCTCATTACATTTACTGCATCTATAAAACAAAAAAATTAATTATATTACATATAAATATAGTTTTTATTATTACTAACAGGGGAAAAACTTACATGTAGGCACCGCGAGCTGTACATTTCTTCTCATGGCGCCGCAACTCGGCGGGTCTATAATATGATTTGCCACATTTACAGTCATATTTATGCCGTTTGCCATGGCTCAATGCTTGATGCATTTGTAAAAGGCCTTTTTCATTAAACGATTTTCCACAATCAACACACTGAAAAAACAGAATAATCTTAATGTTCAAAAAAAAAAAATGAAAAAAAAAAAATCATATAATTTACTTCACTTACATTAAACATGATGAATTTAGTAGATAATGCTTGTTTTTAGAATTTAGAATTATTTTTTTAGAATCGCTGTTTTATGCACCTGTAATTTGAAATTTTTTTTGAACTAATATATACATCTAAATTACAACTAATATTTATTACAATGGTTAAGAAATAAGTTATAAAATTAAAATATACAATATTGTTATAAACAAATAGCAACTATATGTACATTAATTTACAGCTAAACTAATGACAAATATTAATTATTGTACAGCCTTCAACTAATATTTATTACAATGGTTAAGAAGGTTAAGAAATAATTATAAAACTGAAAAATATACATTAATATTATAAACAAAATAACAACTTATATTTACATTAATTTACATCGAAACTAATAACAAGAAAATTAATTAATTATTGCATAGCCTTCTCTAATCGCTCTAGAAATAATAATATCGTGTAATTCGTTAACACACCAGTCACAATTTGCTATTTTCTCACGTCTGACTAAACATTCACCGCACTCATCACAATAAACATTTTTTACAATATTGGTGGAATATATTAAATTATGGGTGACTCTAATGTTTTGAATTTGTTCTAAGTGCACATTCCTACTGCAGTCCACACACAAGAAACCCGAATCATGGATCACCATTTTCACTATAATGCATTCATATTCGTCTAAAACAACTGACATTTCTTGACTCATTATTTTTTCTTTAAATTATCACTGAAAAATTAGAAAAAAAAAAAAACCTAACATAAATCTAACTAATGTAGAATCTATTGTTACCAAGCGTAATGAAATAGAAATCTTACCTGAAATAGGAGTAAGCAGGCGTGAGATCACTGGTCGCACTTCTAATTAACACAGTTTTTCTATAGAGTGATGTCTTATGCACTCGTCACTACACTTTATATACTATTACCGCTGTGACGTATGCAAATTAAACGTTTTTTTTTGTTTTTTTTTCTAAGCTCGTTCTTTTTATTCTCTTTGTTGAAAAAATATTTTATATTATCGACTTTTTTTTTTCGTTTTAATTTTACAATTATATTATATTTATTTAAATATTATTTGAGCATTTACTTAAATTTTCATGTTAGAGCCAATCTTTTACTCACAATTTTACGCGCTTAATAATGCATTTTGTATAATTATTCATTAGTTCCTTTTTTTTGTGTGTTCTGTTTCATACATTAGTCATGCACCTAATAATACGATTTTTGTACAAGTACTCATTATAGAAGCGCTCAGTTACAGATATTTATTTATCTTTTTAATCTTCTAATAGATCTTTTATTTTTCTCTCTCTTACACACATCAAAATTTGAGCAGATTCTATATGTACTTAAAAGTATAATTTTATGGGTACAAGAAGCGCATTGCAACTTGAAATGTGCAAATAATAGAACAAATGGGAATCAGCCTAAATGGGAATCAGACTTTACTAGTGGAAAACGCTGAGAAATATTTAAGTATTCAAAATCAATTAATTGTAAAAACTGCATTCATTATCTACAGATACTCCCTTTTAATGGGTAAAAAACATTATATTGATGAACCGATTCAAAATGAAAAGTTGGATCAGAGTATTTCACACTTGTGCTACTAAATTATACCCTTTTTTTTCAAAAAATAACCCACCAATGAATTTTTAATATTTAACATGGAATTATTCAATCATCTTTTAATATATAAGTGATAGCGAGTCTCTTTTTTTTTTTCTTTTTTCTTTTTTTTTTACACTTATTCTAATTGTAAACACATATTGACTGTTTTCAACAATGACTGATTAGTCCACATTTTATCCAATTAGCATTATTTAAATAATGAATATATATATTTTTTATACATGTATAATTTTTATTTTTTATTTCAAATAAAAAGAAATATTCTTTTCTATTATGTTATTTATATAAACTTGATATGACAGAATAATCTAGCATGGGAAATTAACGATCAGCATAACTGTAAGAGAGAGAACATGATATTTCTATAAATTCATGCAAGCCTTTATTTTAATGATTCATTTAAAAACTGCAAGGCTTTGTGAGAAAGAAAAAATGTACATATGCTATTCCCACGATGTTACATGATTCCTATGGAATATTACTAACATTGATTTTGCCATATAACTATTTATTAAATAGGAACAAAAGTACGAATGGAAAAATACAGATGCAAAGGTCGATGAATCCTGGACATAGTATATCTTTAAGTCTCACAATTGTAAGATTAGAATTTGAAACGAATAATGTGATCCCAGCTAAGACGAGTGTATATTGCCTAATTATAAGTGAACAGATTTTCCAATACAATCCATTTACAAGTACTGTGAATAAAATAGCATAATAGTCTTTTTTTTTCCCCACAGAGAAATAATAATGTTTTGTGTTAATTTTTCATAAGAATTTAAAATGTGCTAAAAATCTTAGGCCATTCAATATGGTTTAATATGATTGATGTATGTTACATTGTATTTTTTTTTTTTTCAAATTTGTTTATTGTAAAGATAAGTTATTGAATGTGCATTTAACATAATAATTGTAAAAATAAAATTAATATATTAATTATTTTTAATCAAGAGTGGTTTTGTGACGGAAAGACCACGCTATGTTATTGTTGCTTTTCAAACTGATCGCCATGATAATGCAAAGACAGATACGAGCCGTTTTGATCACTGTAATCTGGTCAACATGAAATTGTATTTAAACAATCAAGTGTATCCATATGATGATTTGGGATTGAATTTCACACAAAAGCGAATTTGTATATTATATGATATGTATGCAAGATTTCAAAATTCATATTATGGAAAGGAAATTAGCAAACCGTTTATGCAAGATTATGAAGTGTTTAACAGCGTTGCACCTATAGTGGTTATTGATTGTTCACTTCAACATGAACCGGTCAAATCGCTTGCACCTGTGGATGTAAGATTAGAATTTGAAACGAATGATGTTATCCCAGCTAAGACGAGTGTATATTGCCTAATTATAAGTGAACAAATTTTCCAATACAATCCATTTACAAGTACTGTGAATAAAATAGCATAATAGTCTTCTTTTTTTTTTTCCCCACAGAGAAATAATAATGTTTTGTGTTAATTTTTCATAAGAATTTAAAATGTGCTAAAAAATCTTAGGCCATTCAATATGGTTTAATATGATGTATGTTACATTGTTTTTTTTTTTTTCAAATTTGTTTATTGTAAAGATAAGTTATTGAATGTTCATTTAACATAATAATTGTAAAAATAAAATGAATATATTAATTATTTTTAATCAAAATTGGTTTTTTTCTCTCTCTCTATCTCCTATACATCAGGGTGTATATTATGTTGCGTCAGAAAAACAGACCTAACGATTTTGCCAAAAAAAAAAACAAAAAAACTTACAGATTTTATTAAGAGAGTGACTCATAAAATCGATAATAATTATATACTGGATTCGGTAGGTGTTATCAATATACATATCGATAAATAAAAATTATCTTAAATTATGAAAATGGAGATTTACATTGTAATTGCTTACTAAAAACCTTACACAGGTAAGTGACTCATAAATCATGTATACTGTATTAAATGTCAATATACTTGATCGATAAAAATAGATGAGAAGGAACCATAGATTAAGTTTTAGTTTATTGTTTACCAAAAAAAAAAAAAAACTTACATAAGTATTTGTCAATAAATAAAAATAAAAAAAAAAAATATATATTATAATTAGGAATTACATCGCAAACATTGTGCACACATAGAGGTTAATAAACTTTTGTACGAATGGAAAAATACAGGTTAATGAACCCTGGCCTGGGGTACGTGGGGCAGAGCCTCTCTTTAAGTCTCTGTGTATATATTTTATATATATATCTATAAAAGGAGAGCGATGTGAGGGGAGGAAGGATATGAGAGAGATGAGGAGAAGTAGGTGGGGTGTTGAAGGGTTATACGGATATAAAGACAAAACTACTATGCAAGTGGTTACCAATATGCCTGAGTGGTGTAAGTGAGGACTTGGCGACGACGGTTGTGAGATCGTTTGTGCTGACATCAGCAAAAAAAAAAATTAATTTTTATGTATCTTCGCCTGACGGAAAAGGGGTGCGGAGGGGGTGGGGACAAGTTGGGAATAGTGGGGGAGGGTGGGAGGGGGGTCATTTGGTGGGAGAGGGGTACCTAGGGCGGTGAGGGGGGTGGTGGATCATGGACAGGGAAGGTTGGAAGGTAGAAGGCGAGGGGGGTAGGTGAGGGAGCAAAAATCTGTCCTGGAACCGGCAAACATATACTACTTTAATAGCATACAGATGCGGATTGTAGAAATGATGAAAACAGCAAATCTAGATTAGATACTTATTTAAAGCGCATGGTGCTACAGTAAGTTGACTATGAAAAAAGTACGATAGTGTTATTAAATACTGTTGCGGATTATGTATCTCTGGAAATGCTTCTACGTTTGAGAAGACTGTTAAAGGACATGCTTATCACTTTGGATGATTCCATTGTCATTCAGGAGGATTATTACTCTCGCATATATTTATTGAATAAATGGAAACACCGAAGATTAAAACATGCCAAGCAATCGATATCCAATCGATATTCCGGCAAACAAATTGCAGTTGTGCTAACCAATGTTTTGGCGAGAAATCAGTTTTTGCCACTTTTTGGTCTAATGAAATGTAAAATTGAGGTAAAGTGTTGAAATTCATGTGTATATATTAAGGGCAACTTAACATTATATCTAAATATTTATGTATATCTATCAGGTTAGGTTAGAATAAGTTAGGAAGGTTAAGTTCATTTCCATTGTTTTTGGGGCATCAAGCTCAGTGTTAGGACACGATTAATGTTAGGGGCTTCTTTATGGGCAGATTTGCGCAAGAGCTCAGGGACCCAGTGTGCCTTTTTTCAATAAATAAATCTATGACTGTAGTAACTAACGGAATAACTAGTACCTCGTGTGTACATGGGTTGTTTGTTGTATTATCGTATTTGCTTGTAATTCGTAGTGTTTCTTATTAAATATATTTGACTTTTTTTGTAATTCATAACATTTCTGTCTCATAGAGTTCCAATAAAATTAACAATATTAAGAATGGTAAAAACAGCCAACTCTATTCTCAGTGATATACTCTATGTAATAACGTTTCGTCCCAGGCCTGGCCATCATCAGATTAAAAATGAATCAGATTACAAATCATCGGCTTAGATCTACTGAATTTTTCTTCTGATGAGGGCCAGGCCTGGGCCGAAACGTTATTGAATGGAGTATATAACTGAGACAAAATTTTGGCTATTTTTACCACCCAGACTACAACGAATAGTCTGCAACCCTAACCAACAATTTTCATTAACAATATTTGTTAACATGATTCAGCTAGTATGTTGGCTGTTATCAATTTCGAAGTTATTCACTGTAAACTTCTAAATAAGGGAAACATCAACAAGTGGTTATAGAAGTCGTCTGAGTTTTAATCAAGATAAAGTGATAAAAATGAAGAGATAAACCATCTCAAAGCAATGGAAGTATAATGTCTGCAATGGAGAGAATTTGTCTGGTTGATGAAATAAGAAGACAGGGTTAACACTAGTCAGCTATGTATAATAATAATAATAATGACTGACACTGTCTGGCTGGACTTTATACTTGTAATGATAATGTATGGTAGAGTGGAAATGGGTAATGACACGTAGTGATTGGCCGTAAGAACTCAGTAGTATGAACTGTATTTAACTGTATATCTCTGGGCTGTCCGTCGCTCTATATATATGTGTGACTCCCACTCCAGTCCGAGAGAGTGATTGGGTTCGTTTCTCTTCTCTTTACTCTCTTTGGTTGCTGGTCTCTCTTTGGTGCTGTTACAGAAGCCATTGCAAAAAGTAAGTACTTGAATTTTTTTCTCTACATAAAGCTTCGTCAAAATAATAATAAATTTTTAATTTATATTTAATCGTGTAGGTTATTAAAAAAATAAAAAATCATTTGGAACTTGTAATCTTATACGAAGATACAAGAATTGTGGTAATATAATTAGATTGAGCATAATAGATCTAATTGTCCACACCTACTGCATCTATGTAACTCTCAATTTAGGCACGAAATCATGATAAATATACCATAGCCTTTCGTGTCTATTAGCAATGTTATTATTGGTTCCCGGGGGCAAGCATGTATGCTTTTTCTGATGTTCATTTTTGTATAGTGGTACACTTTTATCTACAATGTAATTTACTGGAAAAGTTCCATCACTAGTTAAAATTAGAAGAATTTTGGTTAAATCGATTCAGTTTAGTTTTTACAATCGATTCAGTTAAAATTTGCTATACATTTATGTTTTAGTAGGAAGTTTAAACTTTTAGGCAAACTTTCTCTAGTTATATTTGTTTTAGTTGAAGTGAAATTTATGATTTGTGATTAGTTTGTTCAAAATTTTGTTGGTAAAACTCAATTATCATTCAGATTAAATAAATAATAGCACACCCTGTTCAAATTGCCTTAGTGTATTTTAGTTGATTTCCATTATGGGAATAAACCTACCGCAAATTATATCTAGTACGATAATAGATTTTTAATTGCAACAAGCTCATGTCTGATACAGCTTTCACTTAAATGTCTATAATAAATGTGATTATTTCGCCCCCCTCCAACAAAATATGGTGTAAAAATACCAGACATTCTCTCATTGCAATAACTATTATTGATAAATTCTCTTCAAAATTTGAATTTTTAGACGTTTAACTGCCCAATATTGATATTTACAACTGCAAAAATACACTGGAACAAGTAAATGTGTTAAACTACAACTTAAATAACAGGAGTGTGGATTGGAGAAAACATCCAGCGATGGCACTTCACTATCTTGAAGTTATTGTACAAGATGGTCACGGGGCCGTCTTCCCTTCAGCGCCTGCGTGGATTGTCGGCAATATTGTTTGAAGAAAGCTTGTGAATTAAAGGATTAGGATGAGCAGTTGTGGTTGAAGGGAATCTAAAGAAACAGTTTTGGCTAGATGGTTAACGAAAGAAATGTTTAGATCATTATGGATAGTGAGGTTAGCAACATAGTAGGGTGCATTGACAATTTTTCGAAGGATTTTTGATTGAAATGATTGGGTACGTTGGGAATTAGAACGCTTGGTTGTTCCCCATAATTCTAAGCCATATGACCATATAGGTAGAGAAGGTAGTAATAGGTAGAGAAGTCTTTTATTTTGTAATGTGAGTTTGGATTGTCTGTCTAGCAGTCTTGAGTGTTGTCTGAACCGTCTATTTGGTTCAAGTCATTTCAATCTAGTGTGGGGATTCCAAGTCAATCTTTTATCTAGCTGGAAACCCAAGTAACGTACGCTATTTACTGGAGAGATTAGAGTATGATTAATGTGGATCGGTGGGAGGATTTTTCTACCCAGTGTAAATACGATGTATTTACTTTTTTGTGGGTTAACATTTATTTTCCATTTTAAGAGCCAAGATTCCAGTTGAAGGATATGTTCTTGTAGAAAGCGATAATTATTTAGTGGTTCAAGGTTTGGGGAAAGAATCGCAGTATCATCTGCGAAGGTATATATTATGGTATTTGGGGGTGTTCTGGGATGTCTGAAGTATATAGGGAATAGAAGAGCGGTCCAAGTATGCTGCCTTGAGGAACTCCAGCGAGTATAGGATTGGAGAAAGGGCGGTACCTTGGTAACTTGTAAATATCTGTCGGTTAAGTAGGATTTTAATATTAAATTGTAGGTATGTGGGAGAAATCTCTGAAGTTTAAACAGCAAGCCGTCTTCAAATGCTTGAGCAATGTCAAGAAAGGCACTCGGGCAATTATTATTTACGTAACATACAATACTTTCACAATAATGAAGTTGGAGAATATCTAATATTATACTTTCTAGCTTCTCAAGCATTTGAATTTAGAGCTAAATATATCTAACAGGCAACCACCCCCGCCCGCCCACTCACTCACAAACTCCTCTTTAGTCAATTTTTTCATGAAAAATGTTTTAAATAAATATAATAGGTTCACGCATCTGCAGCTAACATTCCAAGTTTCAAAGCTTAAAAAAAAAAATCATAGGACCCATTTAATCATAGAATCTCAGAAAATCGTTAAGAAAGGAGGAAGAGCTCTGATGATTGATGAATGTGATGAAAATGATTTTCTCTTCTACACTTTAATATAAGTGATAAAACCGTACCTAAAAGAGGAAAAATATAAGGATACAGCTTCCCAGTAACCCCTAAATTCAATTTGCTCAATATAATGTTCAAACTGAAATTATAGATCCATAAATTGTACTCAGAATATTATGCTTAAAGAAAATCGTTAGAGCTGTTTCAAAAAATTGCAAAAACTTAAATTAATCCGTTATATCGCTATTTCTGGTTAATGAAATTCGAGCGTGAAATATCCATGGTAAAATCGAGCCAATTTTCATTTTTTATACATTTTCTCTTACATACAAAGGACTACCGGGAATTGATTGGCTTACAGACAGTCTACAGCTGGTGGGCAATGTTGTCTAAAGAGAGTACATTGCGGAGGATAGCAACGCACGGACTTGTCTTCGGGCACCAAAAGATATTTTGGGGAAATTCTGGGAAAAGCTTTTCAAGTAATTCTTTGAAATGAACATTAATGGAAGGAAATAGAAGCTACAGTTTTATGATAAAATATCTTGTAAAAATTGAATAAATCTAATTATAAACAGAAATAATAAATTTTGTAATTTGTTCAATTACAATAATACAAATAAGGACAGTAAAAAGTCAATTTCTAAAGTTAATATGTCACTATTCTATTCTAGATCCTATGGCCCCCCAAAAGGAAATAGATGACCCAGTAATCAAGGTCCCATTGTGTTCCCCAAATACACTGATGCTATATCTGGCCTGTCATACAGTGGTACCGACCATGTCGCCTACAGCTGGAGCATTAATGATGGGAAGAGGGCAAAAAGGATTAACTTTACTCCTACCGACGGTCGAAGACCAAAGGCTACAGCCAGCATGTAAGGTGGTGGGGTGGAAAATTGATAGGTTTTTCACTTCCACTTGAAAAATGCAGATGACGATTCCCAGACCTTCAGGACCCCCCCCCCCTGGTGAATAGTTTGAATCCATCTGAGGAAACTAGCTTTGGATTAGGAAAGAAGCAGACTAGATGTCCGGTCCAAACCGCTTGTAGTTACGATATGCTTGGAGTCGGGAGATATCTTCGGTTCCGAGTTCCACACAAGAAATCCAGCGGCAAACTTGAAAAATAGACAATATTCCTACAAAGAGGATCTGCTAAGAGTCTATTTTGTGATATGTTTTTTTAAGGAGGCTGACCCGTTCCATCAGATATCTTCCTTAGATCGCTTTCATCTTCCTCCCACCAAAAAAAAGTTTAGTGTGCGTGAGCTTAATGAGTCTTCCAAAGTAGCCTGGAGTGCCTCATTCACGGCACACTACCCTTGGAGAGGATGCTATATCTTATGAGCCATTTTTCAATGTTCTCAAAAGCAGTTCAAAATCAATGGTTCTTATTACTGACTTGTTAATTCCAGATTCATCTCCACTTCCTCGTCTATGGATGGATAAAATGGGATAGGGAAAGAGAAGAAGGTAAGGAATTTTGTTTAACACCTCCAAACCACAATTGAATATCAAAAAAATACCATACCTTCATATAAGGACGTAGGGTGGAATTGTGATGGGTTTTCTTTTGACTGGAAGAAGGTTGTGAGGGACCTACATTCCAGAGAATCCAATAGATAATCCCCTAGGGTTAAATTTGTGGGTCTATCGAAAGGAAAGAGATTGGAGTATGGAAAGAATAGAGAAGATGCCACATAGTGTGTGGTCCTTTAGTCGTATTTTACGACATCCCAGGCAGAAGCGGGTTTATTCATGCAGTATTACAATACAGCATCACTACTTCTTATTACAATAAAAAAAAAAAATTATTAGAAAAGCTTTTGAACAAATTTCTTTGAAATGAACATCAATGGAAGGAAATAGAAGCTACAGTTTTATGATAAAATCTTTTGTAAAAATTGAATAAATTTAATTATAAAAAAAGAAGTAAAGTTTATAATTTGCTCAATTACAATAATTCAAATAAGAACAGTAAGAAGTAAATTTCTAAAGTATAATATGTCTTAGTAAGTGGTGTAATTGGGTAGCCATTTGTACGCAGTGGTAAGGATTTAACTAGGTTTATTCAAGATTGTAACGGAGAAGGAAATTATGGGTCGACGTTGTGTTCGTTAAAGATAGACACTGTTACCAGTGAATTCTGAAACATGTAAATGAGATGCAATCAACTCTTACAATCCACTTTTCTTTATTTCTTTCTCTTCTTCTTCAATGTTGTTAATAAATGTAAGTATATTAAAGGAGAATGGAATGAGAGAAAATAAGCAACTGGCAGTGAACAGGGCCCAGTTATAGCCGTGCAATTAGCCCTGCTTCTTGATCGAGCTTCCTCCTCACTTCCATCCTCACATCCTACACCAATTTTCACACCTTCATCAAGTTTCATTGTATACGTCCTGCCTGGCCCTAATCAGTGTTAGTCTTGTTAGCGGACCTCACTATCAACCTCTCTTTCAACATTGGAACAGGATTTTATTTCTAACAATTCTTTTCACATTTCTAACAACTTAATAGTATTACTTAGATCTATTATATAATATATATATATATATACCATATATGTATATAAATAATAATATTTTTCATTTTTTCCTACATTTATATAATCATTTTTTATAGAGCCATTCATTGAATATTATTATGTTTTATTAATAAAAAACACATTTAATGAAAAACATACTAAATCAATCACTAAAATAATTTATTATTTTCTCTTACTCCTCGTAAGAGAAAGTATTGCGATCGAAAAATGTTCTGAATTAAGTTTTCATCGTAAATACATGTTTTGAATATAAAAAAAAATCGGTGTGAAACACTCACACAACTTTCTCTTACTCCAGTTCTCAAAATGATAATTGACAAATTTTATAGTTTGTGTACCAAATTTAATGAAATTCGTCGAAAACTGAAAAAACTGTTCAGTAAAAGCGCAATTCCGGTTTACTAATTTTCTTGAAACTTGGAATTTCAGCCATC
>JAAEAF010012190.1:0-30576 GCA_011037195.1 Triatoma infestans | reverse complement strand
CTATTGTGGCGCCTCTTTTTCTAAATGATTTTATCTCAGAAACAGTGATTCCTTTTTAATTTATTTATTGCAATCAAAATATTATTTTTGTATTCCCTAACCTAAACCGATGTATTGATCTCTGCTACAAATGATTTTAATTATAAAAACTCCAATAAACCCCATTCACTGATACAGTCAAACAATACATTATTTTATTGGTTACACAATAACTGTCATTATGAACACATTATTTATTTCTCTTTAGAAAACAAAAAAGGAAAAATAGGTTAAAAGACATTGTATAGCTGTTATATTGAGCATAACTTGGAAAAGTTAAGGAAAAAGAAAAAAAAAAAAATAAAGAAGCTCACAAGGAAATAAGAGAGGAGAGGAAGTTTCAATAAGAAAGTAGTTTGTTGTCAAGATACTGAGGAAGTATAAAAAAAAAAAAAAAGTATAAGAAGACATGTGTGTATGTCGTTCGGTCGCCAAGAAGTATGATCAGTTTGTTAAAGGAAGAGGAGAATGGTAAAGATGTATTTTCCTTCTTTCTCTTTTAAGGAAAAACTTTCCTCTGCCAAAAAGATTACGGATTGCAGATCACAAAACTAGGATGCAAAGTTTTTCATTACTTTTTCCGCCCACTTCCCCCCCCAACCCCTCCCGCGCCGCTCAAATATTTACAAACTCGGGTTTTTTTCTACTTCTTACTCTACTTCTTCTACTTTAACAAATATTCCACCGATATATTATATCTGGTTCATTATTCAGTTCAATATCACATATGAATCTTACAATAACAGAATGGAAGATAAAGTACGTACATCTTTTGAAAGTATCCTGTAAATCTAGTTAAGAATATATTATAATTTAAAAAAATTGTTTAATTGTTATTAACCAAGGATTTTTACTTTCTTTTACTCCTAGTAAGAGGAAGTATGCTAGTTGCAATTATTACCTGCGCCGCCGAAATAAGAAGGCGGGGAGTGCATAACTCCAGAATCGTCATTTATTCGGATAGTCAGGCTCCTTGTGGGCAATTGATTTGTGGGAGATGAGTTCAAGGCTGGTGTGGGATTGCCTATGTGCACTCAGAGAAATCAGTAGCCATAATAAGGTTTTCCTGGTCTGGGTACCTGTGCATTCCGGTCACAGAGGCAATGAGGCGGCAGATCGTTTGGCCCGGGAAGGTTCTTGGGCTTGAACAGTTCTGCGGCGTCGCAAGATGCCTCAGGAGTGCATCAATTAGGACGATCTATCAAGAGAATGGTAGGTTAAAACCCTTGGCCAAAGGCAGGCGAAAAGTTCATTCATAGCTACTCGCCCAGGCTAACTGCAGAACTACTCCAATTAGGCAGGGCGGCCATAAGGATAGCAGTTGGCGTTCTTACTGGCCATTGTAGACTTAATAAGCACATGCATCGCATGGACCTGGCAACGGATAGCCTGTGTAGGTTTTGTCAGGCAGAAGAGGAAACAGCACTACACGTTTAATGTCAGTGCGAGGGGCTGGTATGGCTGAGGTATCGCCTCTTTGGAGTGAAGAAGCTGACGCAAGCCTGCAAGCCTCAGCCAGGGGCCCCTCTCGGGTCTATTAAGTCTATTAAGGCAGACAGGACTCGAGAGGGTACTCTGATGGGAGGTGCTCTTAACCGACCACCGAGGAGTGTCCCCAGATTCCAGAGTTCAAATAAAGGACAGGGCTGGAGAGGGGTCTCCAACTTAGGGGGTGCTACAATAGACCCTTGGAATCGCGGCGGCGCAGGCTGAAGATTTAATCCCCCCACAGAATCTAATCTTTAATCTAAGACGAAGTATTATAATCGTGTCAAACTTTCGATATCTAGTTTTCACCGGAAATATCCGTTTTGAAGTCCCTTGAGCCCAAAAAAGTGATTTTTAGATTATGGTTTGTGTGTGTGTGTGTGTGTGTGTGTATGTGTGAACGTATGTATGTGAACAGCATAGCTCAAAAAGAAAAAACTGTAGAAAGTTAAAACTTGATATTCCGATTAGGCACCACCATGGGATCCGACAGCAACGTTATACGTCAAAATTCCTCAACCAGAAGTACCACTTTACTAGTTTTTTTTTTTTTTTGCGATTTTCTCAAAAATGGCTTCAACGATTTTCTTGAAACTCCGCACTTCAAGTACACATACAAAGAGCTACAACTTTTATTTGAAATTCATTTAAGTGTACTTTTGGGAGCGGGGGTCGGGTTACGGTTTCCTCTAAAGTGCTATTTCAGTTTATTAGACAATTCTCTCATCTAAATAATATTAATTAGAATTAAATATGTTGTTGAAATTCCGAATTTGAAAAATATCGGATGACCGGAAGTACGTTTACTTTACCACTTTACTAAATGATTTTTTCACTTTTTCGCGATTTTCTCAAACATGGCTCCAACGATTTTCTTGAAACTTCCTATATAAACTACACATACAAAGATATACAACTTTTATTTAAAACATTTCTCTGGGAAAAATTCATTTAAGGCACTTTTTAGGTGAGGGGAGGTTATGTTTTTCTCTAAAGTGCTATCATTGTTGATTATACAATTCTATCATCTAATCAAAATTAATTAGAAATAAATAGATGACCAAAATTCCGAGTTTCAAGAAAATTAGTAAAACCGGAATTGCGCTTTGACTGAACAGTTTTTTTTTGTTTTCGACGAATTTCATTAAATTTGGTACACAAACTATAAAATTTGTCAATTATTATTTTGAAAACTGGAATCAGAGAAAGTTGTGTGAGTGTTTCACATCAGATTTTTTATTTTTAATTTATTTATTTAACGATGAGCCAATATAGTGATATAAAAAGCCATTGGATTATTAGCAAAACGAAAGTTTCGCAAAAAATTTACAATATTTGGTTCTCAGCCCTAATATTTATAATAAATATTCTGACGTTTTATAATGTAAAAAAAAGTGAAAATAACGTCATATATATGTAATATATACATAAACATGCACGCACTAGCGTGATAACTTAAGCGGCGACCATCCAATGTTGGTAGCCATAAGATAGCCAATAAAGCATTATGACTGCCAACCTAGGGGGTCATCTTTAGGCAATTAAATGATCAAGTGGCCATTGCCGCCTGAGTCTTCGAAGAGGATTGGTAGGGATTGTTCTGGAGGATAGTGAGAGGATAAGTTGGTATGGAATTTAATGTAGAGGGATTAGGCTAAATCAGAGACAAATGGAATATTTAGGTCAGAATGAATTGTGTTGTTGGAGACGTAAAATGGGGCATTTACTATGGTTCTAAGGATTTTGGATAGGAGAGTTTGTATGCGGTTAAGGTTAGTTTATTTGGCTGTCCCCGTACAGTTCCAGTCCATATGTTCATATGCGTGCCAGCAAGGAATTGTATAGGTGTCATTTATTCGCTAGAGTCAGTTTGAAGCTGTTTGTCGAGTTCAACATTTTGTATTTGTTTTTACAGTCTATCCGTTTCAGTCGAGTATGTGGGTTCCATGTGAGTCTTTTGTCCAGATAGAATCCGAGACATTTCTCTTGATTCGTATATTGAAGTGATTTAGTTTTTTTATTAGTTGTTGATTTAGCCTGCTAAACTGGCCTGTCGGGGGCGGGAGCATGGTTTCAGGAGTTGGATAGAGGGAGTTCGGTGGCCTTGGGTGGGTTGGCCACGGTCTTTCAGGCAGAGGTGGTGGGCATTATTGAATGCTGCCACCTGGTGGGGGAGTGGCAGGGAGAGTTCAAGGAAGTGCGGATTTTCTCGGATAGCCAGGCCGCACTAAGGGCTTTGAGTAAGCCTTGGTGGAGTTCGAAATTAGTGGGAGAATGTCGGAGGAAGCTCAATGCTTTAGCTCGGAGGGGTACGGTGCGCCTCTATTGGATACCCGGACACGCGGGAATAGAGGGGAATGAGAGGGCAGACCAGTTGGCTAGGGAGGGATCATCTCAACCATTTTGTGGTCCTGAACCAGCCCTGGCTGTCACAAAGACGTTTCGTGACAAACAGATTAGACTTTGGGAGACGAAAGTTTTGGAGAAACGCTGGGGGGACACGCAGGGGTGCCTCCAAGCCAAAAGATTTATAAAGACAAGTAGGCAGGGAACTTCGGAGTATCTCCTGTCCCTTAGTAGGACGGGTCTGAGGACCCTGATAGGGATAGTGACTGGACACACTTGGGTGTCCAGCCACTTGTTTAATATAGGGAGACGTCTAGTCCCATTTGTCAGAACTGTGACGACGGAGTCAGGGAAACGGTGTACCACTACCTTTGTCAGTGTCCCCGTTTCGCTGGAACTAGGTTTCGTGTTTTTGGGAGGGCATCACTCTCGCAGGATTGTCTGCGCGAGCTGGAGTTTCGGGATATCTTGGGATACTGTAGACTAACCGGTAAGCTACCGGGGGAGATTCATTAAGGGGATAGGGGGGTCTCGGGGGGATAAAGGCCACATAGGCTTAGGTCCCGCGCCATTAGGCACCCGAATTACAATAATAATAATAATAATAATAATAATTAATAATGAATAATAATAATAATAATAATAATAATAGCCTGCTAAATAGGATTCAACTTTTTTCATTCTATTAGAAATTATTACATTTACTTTTTGAGTGATACAAATTACTCTGATATCTGGTTGCTAATAGTTATATGCACATTATAATATTTTTCTTCTTTCGCAAATTGTTTTTTGTTTTTAAAGAAAAAAGGGGGCAAGCACAAAAATAGCAAATTGCATTTTTATTCACATCATTGCACATAAATCTACCCAAAATTTTATTAAAATTACCCCCTCTTCATTCTCTCTTTTTCCCTATATATATAGAGAGAAGGAAAGATAATGGACAAATTGCTTAGAGCCCTGTGAATGTAGAAAAGGAATATTGTATGAAAATATAGGTTTTTCTTTTAGATGGATAGAGATTTTATATATATCTATTCCCATTTTGTGTATAGCTATGTGTAGATGGAATAGAGTACCAACCAAAAAAAAAAAGCTCTTGGTCACCCATATACTCACAGATATATTTACACACAGACATCTATACATTCTACTGTCACAGGTGTTAGGCCAATATATTGGTAGGATTGGCAATTTTTTGGTTTAGAGGTCTCACAGAAGTGTGAAGGGGGGGGATATTGTGTGAGAAACGTGACAAGCGAAGGAGGGGTAAAAAAAAAAAAAAAAATCTGTCTGGCATTTCCATTAGGGACGTGTAATTTCGTCTCTGTGGATGGCTGTTTACCATTTGCTATTCTCTTGTGCATGTGTGCATGTGTAAAGGGTTGAGCATTAACCAATTTATTTTTCCTTTTTGTCCTATAAATATGAACTAAGGGATTGGACACTAAACTATGAGTGGAAGGAGTGTGGAATTTCACCTCTGACAATAGACGCTGGAGCTTTGCCATCTTCGTCCACTTCATTTCCCCCTTTTAAATCTAGTTTTCTCTCTCTCTTAATTCTAAACCTCCGGAAAATATGATCTCTTATTGCAGCATAGAAATGAATAATGAACATACTGACAACATATCTCGCACACATATAAAACTTCTTTTACTGTCATCATTAAGAGTTTAAAATTGACAAATTTTTACCCCCCCCAAAAAATTGCAAGTGGTTTATTAAAACATTTAGTTGGTCTTTTTATTGCATATATAAATATAAGAGTAGTTGGGAATTATTTTCGTTTATCTGAATATGATTTTACGACGGGGGCATCCTATGTCTCAAACTTTCAACAATCTTGTAATGAAACAAAAAAATTTAAGTAAACTCAACAGAATCTCCGAAACTTTGGAAAAATCATTTTTTTTCCTCAGTGAAATGTTATAAAATAAGTGTGATAGATTTATAATATCTGTGTATTCGAAGTTTAAAGAATAATCGAACAACATTTTGTGAAAATTACAAAAAAAAAAAAAAATTAAAAACCTGTTACTATAAGTTTGTACGTCCTTTTGCCGATTTTCTACAAATTTAGCATTGTAGCAGTGTAGATAGATTTCGAAAATTTCTTGGACCTCGACAATTGAAAGGAACTTTCAACCGACTTTGGACGAAAGAATACGAAAAATAACAACAGAGTAGCTGGTAGTTTACCTAATTAAATTCTTAGTAAAAATGCTATGTTCATATAGAGTCATTAACCCACATATTTTGTGGTTTGTTGTGAATATTGAGAATATATTTTTCCTCTAATATTAAATAAAATACGTGTTAGCGTGATTAAAAACCACTATAAGTTCATTTTTAACTAGTATTACATATTGATTATTTGGCTCAGTTTTGGAGGTGGTTATCCCTTTAATCACTTTTATTGCAATAAATAATTATTGTTTATTTTTAAATATATTAGAAATATTAATAACCGTTTTATTTCATATTATTAACAAAAATCTGGTCACATTCTATAATGATATTTGATGACGTTGAGTGATATTCATTCTTTCATATTTTCAGGAGAATCATGGCGCTAACAGGGCATCATTTAAAACTATAAAAGAAATGTTGAACATGTGGCTGGGTCCGCAATGCTGGATAACATCCGGTATTTTATCCGTCGTAGCATGCATATTGGTTTTGTTCCTGACCGGTTTCGAATATTCATACATCGTCAGAGCAAATTCACCAAGTTCGTGTAGAGAGTTCACTTCAACGAAATGTTTCTGTAGACTCACACTTGTTGGTTCATTTGCTCTGACGATGGATGAATATCCGAAACCGGCCAGGAACAAAACCAATATGCATGCTACGGTGGATAAAATACCGGATATAAAAGAAACGCTTCAATATTTATTAAAAATTTAAAATTAAATTAAACACTAATCGTACGCAAAAATAGATTTTTTATCGCTATGATTTCACCTATCTAGCCATTCTACGTTGCCAGTATAAAAAGGCTATGCTGGTGACTGATATGCCAGGGGGCATGGAACAATCTCGGACGTGAATCACTCCCCCCTCCCCCCACAAATAATCAAGCTACCTTCCCAGCTTTATCTCATATAATGATGTCTTTGTTTGGGCTGTGTAACACTCATTTCGAGTGTTAAGACATTTTGATGGAACTATATAGAAAAGTAAGTGCTTTATTTTAATGAAAGTAGTTTACATTCTAAACAAAATTAACTCCATAAAAAAAAATTAATAAACAAACTGTATTTAAAAAAAACAAAAACAAACATTGTTCTAGCACGTTATAATATCGTCTGCCAGGAGTTCAATGATAACTTAATATCATTACAAAATCGTATTGTTTTTTTTCATCATACTTACAAATTAATAATTTTATTAGTAAACCATCGTATAGTTAGTTTCATGTACATACAGTTGTATAGCACCTTGCAATGTATCAGAGATATTTTCCGTGATAGCCTGCTTCTTTTTTGTGGTCATCGACCGGTTTCGGATGTTCGCCCATCATCAGGATATTTTTTTTTGTCAAACCATATGATAACATAGACTTGCATAGAGCAAAAACATCCTGATGATGGGCGAACGCCCGAAACCGGTCGATGACCAAAAAAAGAAGCAGGCTATCAGGGGGAAAATATCTCTGATGCTTTCTAGCTCTGCGGAACCAACCACAACCTTCCAACGTATTGTTGTCATTAAGACATTCTGTTATCTGTTTATTAGATAATGTATTAGATAATGTATTCTATCCTCTGTGTCTTTTAAATCATACAATGAACACAATAGTATTCTGTTACGAATGCATCTCTCACAATTGAGCTACAGGAAATAGACTACCCTGCAATTCATTAGGGAGTTTTTTTTTTATCTATGCCGTTTACATACTTAACATCTTTGGACAATAACTTATTCAGACCCAGAGTTTTTAGTAATGTATGTTTCTCAATATTATATAAGGAATAGTACGTATTTTGGAGGAAACCTTAAGTTGCAGTTCCCCCAAAACCTTTAAAAAAAAAAAAAATATTTTAAAATGAGATTTTAAAGAAACTCGTTTGGAACCGTTCTCGAAAATAAGTGAAAAACTAAAAATAATAATAATAATCAGGAAACAAAATTTGCATTTTGAATTGATGAATTTTGACCAAAAATTTTGTGTCGTTGCGAATGTTGTAATTGATCGGATTATCGATTTCTAACTTCCTGCGATTTTTTGTTTTTCAAATGTTCTGTTCACACACACACATATTGATCATTCCCTAAAACAATTTGTTTTGTACTCGAAAGTATCTCAAAAATGCACTTCTGGTAACACTACAATCGATATTTCTTTATACGTTAAAAATATTTCCTCTTACTAATAATGGAAAATAGAAATCAATACATTAGTTTTAGAAACTTAATTCTGTAAAATATTATTTACTACGAGTACATTGAAATAGCAGTATTCATCATGAAAGCGTTAATTACTTAAGAGTATAATGCCAGTACGATATGACTAGAAGCGACAGCCAACGTTAATGCATTGCTGTAAAGTTGTAAATGTTAACTAATTGTGGTATAAACTTGTTGAAATTACAATTTAAGACATATCATTAATGTTCAACTGATTACATCTAATGTATGTGCCTATGAGATAATGTAATAATCATTAATTATTACATTTTTTTCCTCTCTCTCTTTTTTTAATTTGTATATTTATTGCTTTCAATCATACGTTGATATTTAGACATTTTACGTCTAAATTTATCGTTCATTTTTTTTTTTTACTTTTTACGTTTTTTATGGACTTGAGATATTTTTTTTTTTTTGTTTTTAATTTTATTTTCGTTTGTAATTAAATTTTTTGTTTAGTTTAAATCAACCAAGAAAATTAGATGTCTTTAGATTTTAAGTTGAAATTATTTTCTTTTAATTACTTTCATTTTCTTTTTCTTAAAAAAAAAGAAAGAAAAAATTATAAAAACAGGTTGTTTCGGGTCAAACAGAAGCTGAATTATTTATCAAAATTAAGAGTATTTTTTTTTCTTTTTAACATTTTAAAATATTTTTCAATGTTCTATGAAAAGTTCATGGAGTGGTGGTCTCAAATTATTTGTGTATTAAAATAAAATAATTTATTTTTTATATAAGAAGACTATAATTGCAATATTTGGAGGGAAAGAAAGGCCTGAAATTGGAACAAGTTCAGTGGTGCTTGGAATAGAATAAAGAAAATGAGACTAGTCCGAACGGCCTATGATCACCGCGATCCAAATAGATCTATTGTGAAATTCCCCTGTTGTTATCATTCTTTCACCACTGGATTGGAGCATGAACGCGTCTAGAACGCATAAGCAGGCCTGAAACGGTCTATGAGATGCCTCGGAATGAATAGCTTGTCCTGCGACTGTTCATCATCCACTTGGTTATGGTATAGGTTTTTGCAGTGTTTTCACAGACTTTTTCCGACTTGGGGACAAGTTTTGATCATGTTTACTCGGGTATCCTTTTTGTCCTACCCAAAATGGAAAATAGCTATTAAAATGTTTGTTTTAAATAGAACATTATTTTTATAATCTTGAGGTATTTCTTGATCAATGCAACTCTTTGGCTAGGTGGCCAGAAACAAGCGTTTTTATATGCAGTTCCCTTGAACTTTTAACAAAATCAAGGATTTCCATGGTTAAAAAAAAAAGCATGATTACTACTTCCTTATCTAATCACTTTGACACCTATCTTATAAGAAGCTACTAAACCTTTTCGATTAAAATCCGATTTCTGAGCAAATATAATCAATGTGAATCTAGTTTGAAATTTAAACTCTCAATACTCGAAAATATTTCAGTCGCTTTTCTTTCTTGTCTTTAGATATGTTTCTCTCTTTGTGAAAGTGTACACGGCGTTTTCAGAAGGAATAAATCCATTGCCGAGTATTTTCCAAGAATGCTTTTTGGTGTTAATAAACCAATGTACATTTGCAGATGAAAACTAACTTTATGTTTGCGATCAAAATATAGTAAGATTCTGGTCTAGAACCCAGTAGTGAATCTTGGGCACCTCAAGAATCGTCCATCTTAGCCATCGTCCCTATTCCTTGCTTCTTCCATCCAATTTCGATTGCGGATGGTACCTATTGACATCTGCTGCCACCCCATTTATCTGTCCATCACAACTGCGTACGCCTAATTTTTCTACTGTGATGCTATTGTTCTCGAAGAATCGTTTGGATATTCTATCATTATTCAGACATAAGGGATGGCTAGCCCATTTAAGGCAACTAATCTTCTTAAGGTTTTACTTATTATATCAGGCTCTTTTACGTATATAATAAGCATGATTCCAGATGCGTTTTTTTCCACCACTTTTGTCCTCATCTTACCGGCTCATACATTTTGCGTAAAATCTTCTTTTCAAATACAGGAAGGTTTTGCTCATCCTCCAGGAGAGGGTGCAAGCTTCCAATTCATTAAGCGAGTACCGGACATATAGATTCTTATATAATAAGCATTTAAGTGGTCCGAGGTGTTATAAGACCAGAAGAACATTTATTTGCAGTGTTGATATCATTTTTGGCTTTACCTTGGACGTGGTTGAAGTCATTAAACATGGTCTCTAAACCTCTAAGCCGGTATGTATCTCTCTCGTTCTACGTCTCTAGACGATCGGCCAGTATTTTATCTGAGGTATTGCATTTCTTTCTTTTTGTTCTGCAATCTAGACTTCATTCAACTCGACACTCATCTTTTTTTCTTTTTTTTTTTCAAGGCCGCGAAAGCTTTCCTATCTGCTCCTGCTAGTCTTCTGATGAATTCTATATTATATATATCCTGTAATCTAAATTTTCCAAGACCAGAATAAAAAGCCGGCAAATCAAAGCATCATTCTGTCTTAGATTAGAAACAAGCAGGGCGAGCCTCATTCCACTGCGACCACGTCTTATTGTGGATCATCATTCTGTCTTACTCCTTTATTGGATTGTTTCAGAGAGGTCAGCCAGAATTCGAACCTTGAATTCCTAATGTTTCATGGTCAAACTAATAATAAGATTATATTTAAAAAAAAAAAGCTGTAGAACATTTTATAAGGAAAGGGATTAGTGCAGGAGTCCCAGCTCAAGTTTGAGTTCAGGAGTTTTGCCATTAAATTTTCTGTTTCTAGAAGATTCTACCACGCCTTGTCAGGGATGGACAGTGTTGTCAGTAACGATAAAACATTGCTCGGAGTCTGGCCGTACTCTAAAGGGGCACAGTCGATCTCTATGGTCGTAGTTTCAGTTCGTCGTTGTGCACTAGCTCTTAAAAGAAATGTAATCTAATCTAGAACATCTCATTAAAGACAAATGCAAGATTATGTCTAATCATGATAGATATATGGATAATGACAATGCTAGATTTAGACTTATAAATTTATATTATAAATTGAAAAAATTAATAATGTATATTTAAATTGACAATACATTTCAGCAACACAAGTAGGTTTGATTGATGTGGCTCTTGAGGAAAATTTTGCTGTCAGTCTGGGTGAATAACTTGTACATACTCTATATTGCAAATGGCAGCAAGTGACGTTTAGAAAAGGGAGTATCCCAAACTGGGGCAAGAAGAGAGATGGCCTGAAGGTAGAAGTGATAGTGAAAGGGATATACGTGTAAACATGTTGGAACACGTACAAACTAGAAACTGCTTTCAAACTCATCTCCATTACCTCTTTCTGCTTTTCATCTGACCTAATATTGGAAAAACGTCTCTGTGGTTTGCAATTCCTTTCTTTTTTCATTGACTATATTGAAGACATCATTCTAATTTAATTAATAAAGTTAATCTTTTATGTCGCTGCCTACACTATGTTAATAGTGTGAATTTAATATTAATTTAACCTAATTAAAAATTGTATACTATTAAATATGGTATTTAATGTATACCATTCTAGAGATTTTTCTTTTTGTTTGAATTTCAAGTTTATTAAAATAATAAACGTAAAATAGTTTTGATCCCATAATAGGATAATTTGTATCCGGAGCCTTTTCAGTGTACTGCCAGTCTCAGGGCAATGTTCTCCCAAGGCTCCCCATTCACCTGATTAGTCTAAAAGTAATCAAGTAACGTTAATCCTTTTATATTTTTACGCCTCTTATTATACTTTAAAGAAAATCCCGCTTTGTGTTAATTTATCGAAATGGAGTTTTCTGAAGAAATACGAGTCATCATGATTTAGATACAATATCATTATTTAGATACAATCACGACGAAAAATTTATTTAAAAATAAAAAAATAAAAAAAAAAAATTCATATCCTGATCTGACATAATGACATATTTTGACGGAAAACTTCCAGTTACTTAAGAACACTTGACGTTACTTAAATAGAAAGTCAATTTTGAGATTTTTCATTGGCGAATTGTTCTGTTCATTGCAGAGGTGTAGAAGTAGACCAGCCACTTCCTCTTCACAGGGATCGTCAACTATACAAAATAGTAATCATTCAATTAAATTGGATATATTTAAATAAGTTTACATTAATGTTTTAGATTACTCTTTATTAATTGGGGCAGTATTATAGTATTTTAGTTACCGTATTGTATAACGGTATTTAAGGTGTAGGTTATTGTAGGTTGTACACTGTTTTACTTTACTCCTTCTGATATTCCAGCTAGCTGTAATTGTTACAATTAGTAGCTAGTCTAATCTATAGTGAGCTATATCCAGTTTACTGTTACACAGTTCTCTTAAGTAAATAGTTTATAGTAAGTTTCAAGTATTAACAACCCAAATGCTCTTTTGTTAACATATGTTTAAAACTAATTCGGTAATAAGTCCGCTTCTAATATAAATCTTATTTGTGCAGTTTGAAGAATATTATACTTAATAAGGGGGGAAATTGTTGAAAATTAATAGTAACAGAGATTAAAATTTTGCACGTTAATCCTTTTATCCTTCACCGATGATACGGCAATCCTCTCCCAAAATATGGACCCTGTAATTGCCATCCCTCCAATCCCATCTTGAAGTCCTCGAACCCTGGTTTCGCATATGGAGAATAAAGATCAACGAGAACAAATCCAGATACGTATCATGCACTCTAAATCGTAAAATACTCCCTCCAATATACCTGAACCGTATTCGTATTCCTTCGGCAGACAAAGTGCGATAAACGCCTTACCTGGAACCCACATACTCGATTTAAGCGACAAAAACTTAACTTTCGATACCGAATGATCAAAAGACTTTCGACACACGACCAAAACTAACACTCTCGAACAAAAAAACACTCTACATAGCTCTACTCGCACCTATCTGGACATACGGACTCGAACTATACGGATCAGCAAAGCGCTCCAATCTTCATCGCATGCAATCCTTCCAATCAAAAATCCTCCGCACAATAGTCGATGCTCCTTTTTACGTCAGCAACCACACTATCCACAGTGACCTAAAAATTCCATTTGTCCTAGATCTCGCCAAGTCCCCATATATATTAAATTCCATTCCAACCTTTCCCATCACTACAACCCACTGATCCGCAACCTGTCACCGATAACACTTCCTGCTAATCCTTCCCGAAGACTGAAGCGCCGATGGCCTCGCGATCACTTGGTCGCTTGATAAAAAAAAGGGCATCCTTCGTATTCGCTTCATCGGTGTCCATACTAACCGACTTATGGAGGTCATTGTTGGATGGCCCTCATTCAATTCTGTCACGTCAAATTATTAGTTATAGTTTTTTTTTCTTCTTTCTCTCTTTTTCAGTTTTGTGTTTAATTTATTTTGTGTTTTATTTTAGCATTTGTTATATTATCATTGTCATCTCATTTGCTTGTTGTGTATGATTCGCAGTTGCAAATAAAATAATTAAAGTAAAAAAAAAAATCCTTTTATATGTTACCGACTCTTATTATGCTTCCTGTTAATTTATCGAAATTGAATTTTTTGAAGAAAAACACGAGTTTTGAGGTGTACCCTAAATAGGTGAACATTGTTTGTAGCGAGAGGTGCGACCAAAATACTTCAAAAACCGGAAAAAAAATCACATTAAGTTCAAATCTTGATACTCCATCTACACACCAACTACAGATCGAAGTTTCGGTTGAAATTTCAATTTTTTTTTTTTTTGCAATTTTCTCGAAGATCTTCAATGATTTTCCATTATTCTTCGTATATACTAACTCCGTCAAAAAAAAACAATCATATTATATAACACATTTTTTCAAGAACATTGATTTTGGGGGGATGAGTTTCAGGGATGCTGCAAAGTTAAACTTTTTTTGTAAAGTACCATTTCATTTAAAAATGATTTACATTTTTTACCATCTTTTCAAAATTAACGTCTTTAATTGTTTTTTTTAGCCCTCACTTGTTAGCCTAATGGCATGGCAAGCGCATCCGCCTTTGGTGCGAGAATTCATAGTCTTCAGTTTCTGTGAGAGTGTTGTAAAATGGTGTTGACCCCCAGCATCGTGAGAAAAAGTGGTATGCTACAATTCGTAGTAAACGTTGGAAGTGAAGGTCAGAACTAAACGGCGAGGGAACCGCGATATGTTTGCCGCACGTCTTCTAATAAAAATAAAAAAAATCATCGTTTGGCATGCCTGGGGTCCTTCATGGGCTGTCACGCCGTAGGTTAGAAAAGTGCAACTTTACTAACCTTTTTCTCACTTTGCTAACAATGTTCCGTTCGAATTTCATGTTTAAAGAAGATTGTTAGTGCATTCTGCTTTCTAGAAAATTCCTCAAAATTTCAGAAATCTGATTCTGGTAAAATGTCGGTTGCCTTGATGGAGTTTGCTGATTTTTTTTTTTTTACTTTCTCTTACTCCTAGTAAGAGGAAGTATTGTAATCTTGCCAAATTTTCGATATCGATTTTCACCGGAAATATCCGTTTTGTGGTCCCTGAGTCCTAAAAAGTGATTTTTAGCAAATGGCCTCTGTGTGTGTGTGTCTGTGTGTGTTTGTTTTATGTATGTATGTATGTATGTATGTGAACAGCATAGCTCAAAAACGTAAAACCGTAGAAAGTTGGAACTTGATATTCCGTTTACGTACCACCATGGCATCTGACAGTGGGCCATCTGCCAAAATTCCTCAACGGGAAGTACCACTTTACTTGTTGTTTTTTTTTTACTTTTTTGCGTTTTTCTCAAAAATGCCTCCGACGATTGTCTTGAAACTCGGTATATCAACTACACATACAAAGAGCTAGAACTTTTATTTAAATTGTTTCTCTGTGAAAATACACTTAAGGACAGTTATGGGGGAGGGGTGGGATTAGGTTTACATCTAAACTGCTATTTCAGTTTATTAAACAATTCTATCATCTAAATAATGTTAATTAGAATTGAATATTTGTTGAAATTCCGAGTTAAATCAGATAACCGGAAGTGCATTTACATTACCACTTTACTAAATGTTTTTTTTTTTTTTCCACTTTTTCGCGATTTTCTCAAAAATGTCTCCAACGATTTCCTTGAAACTTCTTACATAAACTACACATACAAAGATCTACAACTTTTATTTTTTAAAACATTTCTCTGGGAAAATTCATTTCAGACCACTTTTAGGGGAGGGGATTATACAATTCTATCATCCAAACAAAATTAATTAGAAATAAGTAGATGGCCAAAATTCTGAGTTTCAAGATAATTAGTAAACCGGAAGTGCGCTTTTACTGGACAGTTTTTTCAGTATTCGACGGATTTCATTAAATTTGGAACACAAACTATAAAATTTGTCAATTATAAATTTGAAAACTGGGAGTAAGAGCAACGTTGGTGTAGTGTTTAACTCCTCCTGTTTTTTTTTTTTTTTTTTTTTTTTTGTGGAAGAAATACCACGCACAAATTTAAGTATTGGCCGGCCATTCGGTTAAAAACATTTTTTCGAATTCAGATGACTTCAAAATATTTCTATTGAAAAGGGATTTCATTGAAAATTTGAAGGCTGCAATATTTCCTCGTGTAACATTAAAAGAGAGTGAAATATACAAACTTGTTTTGGACAATTTGGATGTTACAAGCATTACAGGTCAGTTTGGGTCAATTTCTAAAGGAGATTTATCTCTTAAGTCCTGCAGTAAGCTGAATTCATTATTTGATTTTGGCCAATCTTTGTTTTTTTTTACCAAGTCGGAAATTCTTCATTTGTCATGGACTGAAAAATAATTGGAAAATATCTATTAGAATACGATACTTTAGAAATAAAGCAATTTCCAAATATTTTACTTTTGTTATTCTTTCATAAGGAATTTGATCGTATCATAAAGTGAGCATGTTTTCAGGTTAATTATTCTGTTTTTTTTTTTCTTTGCAAATAAATCGATTGCAATTTCAATTCTTCTTCCTTCAACAGATTTCCTGTGTATCAGTTTATAATAAGAGCAAAAAACAGCTGTTTCCCTTCACTTCCCTTGGAACAAGCTACCTCATACTAATCTACAAAGACTGCACTCATCCATAAGGATGAGTGGGTTGTCGGCAGTCTAAAATGCTCATTGGGGGCCCAGGCGGAGCTTTGAGCAGTGGGGTCCGATGTCTTCCACGGACCTCCCTCAGGTATCTGATTGGATTCCTCACTGGGCATTGTGGTTTAAGGAAACATCTCTATATAATGGGATTCGTGCCTGACCCCTTTTGTAGAGTTTGTGAGACTGAGGAGGAAACATCCGTGCATCTGATGACGAATTGTTTGGGTTGTGAGGAGATTAGGTTTAGGACCTTCGGCCGGGATAGGATGTCGGTAGAGGATCTTAAGCTGTGTCCTTTTAAGGTTTTGGTCCGATTTGTTCGGTCTGTGGTGAAACTTAGATGGTTAAAACCTGGGCCTGGATTTTCATTCTAGTCCCAGTGGTTGTTATTCTTTAGGGGTAGCTATATGGGCCCTGGGAGGCTTTGGATAGCGTAGGGTTTGCCCTCCCCTTCTGCGAATAATAATAATAATAATCTACAAAGACTGCAAAATTTGATATTTCTGAGAGAAGGCAACATTGTTTTGCGTAGAAATTTTTTTGCCTCTATTCCAATTTTGCTAACGAGATTCCAAAAGAAATACTCTTTGTATTTTTTACTAATTCGTCAGCGTGCGTGTAAGTGTGTGAGTGATAAAATGTAACTTTATCTTTCTTTTAATTCTTCACATCTGCAACCGCATCAAGGCGCCACTACCGCGCTCAAAGCGCAGATGAACCATGCATTATTCTACACTCTGTCATTCCCACACAATGCATGTCCATGACGGCGATTCTTTTTCTAGAAGCTGTATCTGGCTTTGTGTTTAGAGGCTTAGGGGAGTCACCAACTTTACTTTAAAGTGTACGTGTAAGCCTGCAATTTAACTTTATGCGGTGAGCCATCCAACTTTACATTAAAGATCCACTAGCAATCTACCGTTAGTACAGGCAGGATTTCTAACTTGTCTGTTCTCGCCAGCAAAGTTACATCTTTCTATATTCATCACTCTACCAACCGACAACTATCATCACTCTTGAATTAATAACACTCTACTATATACATTCATTTCTCCATTTCTAAGTAGAATTGTTCAATTATAAATAGTGATTTCAGTGCCAATTCGTGTTTTCTCATTTCACCAGTTACACTGTTTCTCCATTTATCCGTTGCCAACCGTTTACCCTCTATCCTTATATGCTTAACAGTCCTGTTAAAACAAGTTCTTCATTGACCAAAATTTTTTTATAAATAAATTAAATTGATCAAAAAAACTAAGAAAGAAAACTATATAAGGATAAAGAAAATAAGTTTTATTGAGAAAATATTTATGAA
Organism: Triatoma infestans; assembly: GCA_011037195.1. Lineage (NCBI taxonomy): Eukaryota > Metazoa > Arthropoda > Insecta > Hemiptera > Reduviidae > Triatoma > Triatoma infestans. The sequence goes on along the minus strand of JAAEAF010012190.1, from coordinate 12,928 downwards.
TTTAAAAATAATTATTCTTTTATTCTAGTTAAACGATGTTGAAAACATATAAATAATAGAGTATCTATTGTGTGTAAATGAAAATGAAATATAAAATTAAATTAACGTGTTCATTTAAGTTCAGACGTTTTCAATTTACTTGGGAAATCTCATTCCTCCATCTTTGCTATGGCTGACTGTCAGTTATGTGGGATAAGGTGGGTGAGGGTTGTTTTCCAACATGATGAATACAACGTTGTCATCAAGTTCGTTCTAATTATTAACGCAACTCTTTGCCAAAAGGCAAGGAGAGTGAAATTTTCCCCGCCTTGTCCTTTCTTGCTTTATTTCCTTTGTAAACTACTTTTATTATATATATATATATTTATGTATTTGTATTAGTGTCTTTTCTTCATAACTCATAACTTTATTAAATCACCCAAGCTTGTTTGCTATAATACCGCCGTCATCTTTCTTTTTAGTACAGTAAATCTTTTTGAATTGACATTTCTTTCTAGGGCTGTAATGGTTAAAATTAAACTTCATTATGGAATTTTGATTTCTATGGCAAGTATTAATATTTTTCTCGTATAGAAATGAGGTGTTTCTTTGCCTCCTATACGTTGACTTTCCTCTGAGTATTTCTATAAGAACGTAAGGTCTGTTGTAAGAGTAAGTTCCATTTTTTGTTTTTTTGTTTTTGATGGGTTGATGGAGCAATATTATGGAGCATCATGCCGTTTACAAATATCATCATATGAGTGTAACACTTGGTATAATGGAACAAAGAGACTAGGTTGGTACATTCTATAACCGTTTGAAGAATTATCAGGGATATTTTTCGTGATATTCCTGCTTCATTTTGTGGCCATCGACCAGTTTTGGGCATTCATTCATTATCAGGATTTTAAACAATGTGATAACACCAGATTCACATAGAGCAACATTAGTTCATATACGAATATAAAACTGTTCAAATCTTTGTTATCCAAACTATTTAACAAGGCGTCCTGATGATGGGCGAACGCCCGAAACCGGTCGATGATCACAAAATGAAGCAGGAATATCACTGGAAATATCTGTGATGCTTTCCAGCTTTGCGGACCCAACCACAACCTTTCAATGTATTGTTGTCATTATGACATTCTGTTATCTGTTTATTAGATAATTTTTTTTTTATACAAAAGTATTTGACTTTATAGAGCGCCAGGACCATAGCAATTAGAAGAATATTGACTGTTGTCTGCAGCCAATTATAATATTATGTAATTGTTAGTGTTTGTGTATGTGTGTGTGAATAAAATATCTCAAAAACGAAAAGTTGCAGGAAGCTCAAACTTCAAATATTACCTGCCGTAGATACATTATCCCCACCACCTGCAACTGTATTTATGTTAGAGCTAAGTGAAAAAACTCGAAGTTTGTAGTGAAAAATAGAAGTTGGGTAATTATTATAATGAGATGTCGGAGTTAAAAAAGGAATCCGTCAAGGCTGTAGCCTTGGTCCGCTACTGTTCATAGTTGCCCTAGATGAAGTACTTGAGAGGTCTCAAGTCAGAATGCATAAGTTTGAGGTGGGTTTCTTTAGAATGGCACCCATTCGCTTGAACGTTCTAGCTTTCGCCGACGATATAGTCCTGATTGCGAGCAATGCTGATAACCTGCAGTATAATTTGAACATTCTCCAGGAAGAGCTGAGAAAAATTAATATGCCTATTAATACATTGAAGACGCAGGCGATGGAGATTGGCAGGAAAAGAGGTGAGCCATTGAACGTTATGGTTAATCGGCAAGTCCTACAGCAAGTTGAAAATTTCAAATATCTGGGAGTTAACATAAATGGAGAAGGCCGAATTCATAAAGAAATAAATAATAGGATCGCCTTTGCAGGAAGATTGTTTAATGCCTTAAAAAACGGGATTTATAAGCAAAAAAAGAAATTAGTAAAAACACTAAGGTAACAATATTTCAAAATACATATCTCCCAATCTTAACATACGGCAGTGAGTAATGGGCTCTCACATCAAAACATCATAGCCAAATCCAAGCAGCGGAAATGCGCTTTCTTCGAAGGATTGAGGGTAAGACGCATAGAGACCGAGTAAGGAACACTACGATAAGATCAAACCTAGATGTCAAACCTGTGGAGGAATTACTAAAAGAAAACAGGCTAAGATGGTATAGGATTTGATGAGGATGGATGTAGGGAGAGTAGCTAGGTCATGCTATGAGGCGAAAATGCAGGGACAGCGAGATCGAGGTAGACTGCGTAACACCTGGGAAGATGTGGTCAGAGAAGATTTTACAGCAAGGAGACTGGAATGTTCCAAGAGAGCTAAATTGACGAAGGACAGGAACAGTTGGAAGGCACAACTGAAGACAATCTCTACACCGTGAGGTAGAAGAGATTTAGATTAAGATGAAGAAGAGATGTCGATGGTCGTGAAAATGTTTCTCACCAGATTTTGATAAAAAAATACTTCCTCTTACTAGGAGTAAGAGAAAGTAAAAAAATACAACACTAATTTACGTAAAAACGTGTTTAACTTGGTTTTAGGTGCTAGAATGATATTGTTGTTATACTGAGAAATGTGGTAATCATTAGCAAAATGGCTTAGAATATAGCCATCCAGAATGTTGGTGCACTAATTGTGGTATCAATATCTAATTTACAGTATGCTGGCAAATTGGTTTAGTTTGTAGATGATTGTTGAATGTGATGTTGAACAGTTGGGGCATGTTTGAGGCAGTAGGGCCTGGTTGGTTCTGTTATATCCTTTCTGTATATTATAGCCTGTAAAGTGAGGGATTACGGTGTGGAAATATATAAGAGTGGGGATAAATTAGAGTGTTTTGGCATGGTGAACTAGATCTCTGTTGGTGGCGCCTCCAGTGTTCCGTATAAGTTGGCTAATTATACTAGAGAGATATTGATACTATACAGGGTGGCCTGGGGGCTGTTTGGCTGGTTGGCTTGACTGGTAATTGGTAAGTGTATTCCAAGTGTTCGTAGCCAGGATTACAGCCAGACAGAGGGGTGTACAATTAGTTACCACATTGCTAATGATGGATTACCCCAAAGTGACCAACTGCTTTAACTATTATTTCCACATAATTTCCAACTTAAATACCCATCCTACTTTTCCTAATAATTCGGTCGAAGATACATAAACATTAAAAAAAAAATCTGGTTTGAAATCCCCAAACGACTTTCTCTTGCTGCAGTTAAGGGAATAAGAGCCATACTGGCTTAGGTCCTGCGTCTTCAGTCTTCCATGAATAATATTAAATGTACAATTTATTTAGGTTTTATTGATTTACTTATTCACATGGATATTACCCAGTTACAAAATTCACTTATAACTGAAAATGTAGTATTACATCTCGAAGTATAATTAGCCAAAAAAACTTATTACTTCCGGTTAACTGATTTTCTTCAAACTCCTAATTTTGGCAACATATTTAATTCTAATTAATATTATGTATATGATGGGATCGCATAGTAATTTAAAAAAAATAACACTTTAGTGAAAAGCATTCATTAATGGACTTTTGACAGCTAACTTACTGTCGGTATGATACACAAATGAAATGTCGGTTTCATAATTTTGGATAGATTTCGCAATACACACACACACGCAGAGGCTATTTCCAAAAACTACTTTTCGGACTCAGGGCACCTCAAAAAGTGTGTTTCCAGTGAAAACTTTAAATCGAAAATAATAAATCTATATCTTGACCAGCTGTCAATAGAGATGAGAAGGGAAGAGAATTAGAGAGGATGGAATTTTAGAGAAATAAACCAGATGATATGCTGAACACTTTATGATGAATGGAACACACAAACTGCAAAGACTTTACAGTAAAATAGAAGTTAGATGCCAGAAATTTACGGCATTGTCGTGCAGCAGGCATACTCCCTTTGTCAGCATCCTTTTTCCTTTTGTTCTGAATCGCCCTCCGCAATTTTTTTAGGGTCTCCCATTATCTTGCAGAGTTTATGTTCTCCCCTTGAGGCATATATTCAATTAAAATTATGCCTTGACAGTCCCAAAACACGGATGCCATGATTTTCTTGGCTGAAATTGAAGAGGTGTGACGCCACTGTTGAGACTGCCTTTTGGTTTCAGGTGTGTAGTGTGCAACCCAAGCTTCATGTCCAGTAATGATGGAGCGGAGAAATTCATCTCCATGGAGTTTGTAGCGTCTCAAAAACTCTTGCCCGACCTTGAATATTTCACACCTGGCGGGAGATTTTTCACATTTTTCACGAAACGTATCGTCGCGTCGACAGTTCTCAACGTACTGACCTCGAGCCGGTCTCGTTGCGGAGGGGAGGAATCAGGCTACACGACAGTGTAGCCAACATGTCGAAAACAAAATCCCTCCGGGCGTGAGAGCCTTAGTACATTTACTTTCTGGACATGCCTCGTAGATGAGAGAGAAATTAAATGCGAGACTGGCTGAGTAATGAGAAGAATAGGTTGCTAACTGGATGTCTGTTGTAAAACTGGTCGTAAACTGCCTCAACTGTACTGCTATCGCTCTATTTATATGAATCGAACTATTCCTCCCTAGGCCTGGGTGGGGAGTAACTAACTTTGATTCGTTTAATGTGTGCTTCTTCGCTCTTCGGATCCTATGAATCTTTAATGATTCAGTTCCCATTACACCTGCACTAAAAGAAAGTAATAATGTTTGTCTGTACATCGTAATTTTTTTTTTTTTTTTTTTAGATCAGGCATTAAAATAATCTCTTCAGAAATTATTGAGCATATTAACTTTTGCTTCATAACTCCCTACTAAAGTGTCCCTACTAAAGTTATAATAAAAATAAAGTGAAACGAAAAGCTTTAAAACATTGGATTGGGCTTACAAGAAATCTTATAGGATAAAATTTATTTTTATTTCTACATATGTATATATTAATATATACATATGTAATGCATATGTATATATAGATTTTTCATATTAATTTCCCAGCTAAATTTTAAACTTAGCGGTTGAAATTCATAATACCAAAATAATTTTTTGTAATAGTTTCTTGGACTAATATTCTGTGGAGTCGATTATTGGGAAGTATAAAAACATATTGAATATAATTAAAATGCAGTTGCAGGGTTTATATAAATATTAGTCATATACCCGTATCTAAGAAATTAAAAAATTTAGGGGTAGTTTTTAGAAGAGTGAATATTTTTTTATTTATTTAAGAAAAGTGTCAACATATTAAAGTGCCAATATATTAAATTTATTAAAGTAAATACGTAATGCCTATTTTTAGGCGGGTCCTCACAGTTTGGTCTAGTGGCTAGCGCACTCGCCTTTCATGCAAGAATTCAGGGTTCGATTCCCGTGACGGCAAAGACAGTGTTGACCCAGCCTCGTGATAAAAAGTGGGAAGATACAGTCAGTAGCGCCCTAAGTAGCGAAGGCTGGAACTAAACGCCGTGGGAATTGCGGCATGCTTACCACACGTCCTCCCCCTATTCAAATTGCAGTCTGGCAAGCCTTAGTCCTTCATGGGCTGTTGCGCCATAGGTTTTTTATTTTTTTATTTTTAGGCGGGCTTTACGTCCATCTACCGAGGTCGGTGGAGGAAGGCAAACCTACTTTACTGTATCCTATTCATATTAATGCATCAAATAAAGTCGAAGGCTAATTAGGTCCGGGAATCGAACCCAGTTCCACAGATTACATTAGCTTTGCGCTACGTCCGTTTAACACTCAGCTCTCGTGGCGCCTGTTAAATATATTATTAATAATTCAAAGTTTGAGACTAATTTGTAATTTGAAAGTTGGGAAATCCAGCAAGTAAAAATCGTGTGGGTGTTTCGCACCCATATAATTTTATTCTTAAATTGTTTTGAAGCTCCAGGACAGCCATGCTCTTTCATGCTTACTGTTCCCTCCCAACATTTGTTTCGATTATTTTTGAGTGTAAAAATATGCAATCGATGAATTAGAATCCGCTAACAATGCACCAATAATGCGGCTGTAATACCACCGCTTCATGAAAATATCTACTTTACATTTGTTTAATTTAAATAGTACCAACCGCAAAGTCAAGAACGTGGAACAAGTTGCATTTTGTTTACATTGCTGTGGTTAGAAACTTGTTTGTGCGTTCACATTCATTAAAAAAATATATGTTATTGTTCAAAGAGATTAGAAAAGTGAAAACACAAAGCGGATAAAAGACATCCATGAGCACAGGCTTTAATGGCGGCAACTGGAAAAATAGAATCACATTTACCCGCAGCGATTACAAAATCATCTTGAACTTAAGCTAATTGAAAAATATTCGATTCAATGCTACGGCAAGATTTTTACTTTCTCACACTGATTGAAACGTATTGTAATCGTGTCAAATTTTCGAAATTGAGAGTTTCGTTACTCCGGAAATACATGTTTTGAGATGAATTAAATATCTCAAAAATGAAAATTCATTGGGAGCTCAAACTTGGTTTACCGCTTAGATCTCACCACCGTCCGAGAATATGGTTTCGGTCAAAATTCATGAACCAGAATGCGGTATTTTTTTTTCTTTAATTTTTTGCGATTTTCTCGAACACGGTTCAGAACGATTCGTTTATATTACCACACATAAATATCTGTTATTTTTGGCACGTTTTCTCAGGCAAAAAAAAATTTTTTGGTGGTTTCGGCGGGGGGCATTAACTTTAAGCTTTCATCTAAAGTACTACTTCAGTACAATGTAAAGGTTTTACCACTATATAATATTATTAAACTATAAAATCATTAAAGTATCCTAAATATGACGAGAATCGGTAAACCGGAAATGTCTATACGATACAGAATAATTTTTGAGATAATTGGAATTTTTTTTATACCGATCCTAGCGATTTTATGTTTACTTGGTGTGCTATGTAATGTCATATCAATGTCAAGTGATTCCAGCCAGCCGCTATCTTCACAAAAGATAACAAGAAAAAAGGATAATTTATAACTAGTGGCCCCAGCCAGCCGCTGTCTTCAAGACAAGAGCCGCGCCAAACAAAAGCCTTTTTAAACAAGGGTCAAGAGAAGCACCGCTAAAAGGATCATTATTGTACAGAAGCCACCTGGCCGATATTCCTTCATACAAGGGCCAACAAACACTCAAGGTACCAGTCTTTGAAAAATCACCGATGGGCGACCATCTGTCGCCAAATCTGGCCACTGACCTAAATCTCACTGGTCACCGGCACACTGCGAGAGATGTCTTAGTGTGAGTACTACTTACACACCTGTCAAGGTGTGAGTAATACTAATATGAACTTCGCCCCACTGGAAGAGGGGATCATTATATCATTATAGTTTCAACGAGCAGTACAGCAGTAGTTTCGCGAGCGCGTCCCTATACAAGGTTAAACTTATAATTATTAATCATTCAATTAAACATTTCATAGTTGTGCATCTTAGTTTTATCTACTTAAATCATTTTAAATTATTTCTTATGTGTTATCTCTTTAAATTAGGCTACTGGCTAGCCTTAAATTAGGAACATAGGCTAGCTGGGCAGGAAGTCAGCGTAGAGAGATAGGGTATCTAGGGGGCGTCAGGTAATTAGGTAGGTGGACAGGTACTCCTGTGGTCCCTGACTAGTTGTTGTAGATACTCTCTTTAAATCTCTAAACTAACTTCCGCCTATTCTTCATATCAAGTCCCTCTTCAAGTCATCTGAACTCCATTACCTCTGGAATCCGATAACTGATTCCAATATAGCTAATTGTACTGATATGAACGTATCACTTTTGTCTAAAACCTTTTTACCAGATATTTGGTTTGTTCAATGTTTTTGGCGCCTTCCTGCATACTTGCCCTCCACCCACTACCTCATTTTGAATGGTGGGAAAAATCAGTAAAATTTGATATGTATAGAAAATTAGTCATTTTATTATAATTGTAATCAATCATAACAGCAGAAAGAGAATGTCATGTCACTGTTTCACACCATATTTTTCTTTTTTTTATACATTTCTTTCTAACTCCTTAGAAAGTTTTTGTTAATTTTTGTAAAGATATTGTTATTAAAAACACTTTCTTTTTTTTTTTTACTTTTTCTTTTTTCTTTTTTGTTTACTAAAAGCTTACTTTGAAAAGAAGGGGGTAAGTCTCCATTAGTTTGGTATGTCACGTGTTCCCAGGGATTCGTGGTTACAAGTTTGTTTTTCTTTGGCAGGAACATAGGCTAGCTGGGCAGGAAATCAGCGTAGAGAGATAGGGTATCTACGGGGGTGTCAGGTAATTAGGTAGGTGGACAGGTACTCCTGTGGTCCCTGACTAGTTGTTGTAGATACTCTCTTGGTAAATGGATAAAGTAGGAGGAGAGACATAGATTGAGAGGTGTTCAGGCCCAATGGATCGATATGTAATTTACTGAGAACCAATCTGTATTCACCTACTGTCCCAAGTCCAATCGGCAGGCAGACCAAACCACCCGCTTCCAAAGATCTTGACTGTTTAGGCTGAGTTAGAGTTTGAGGATGGTGTGTGTGTGTGTGTGTGTGTGTGTGTGTGTGTGTATTTGTGTGGGTGTGTATGAATAGTTGGTAGTGCGTTATTGTGAGCGTGTAGGTGAAAGGGAATGAAACTCCTAGTACAGATCAATTCCTGATACCGCTTTGTTCCCACTACTTCATACTTACCTATCCGTACATAAAGTAGCAAAGAAAAAGCGTTTTGTGTATATGTGAGTGTGTGTGTTCGTGCAAAAAGTTATAGTGATAGTAAGTGGGGTAACTACGTTTGAAATCCATTCCTTTATACTTCTATCTACAGGGCATAGCATACACTTCTTGGTCCACTTTACTCTGAAACGAAGTACGAGTTCATACTCTTTCCATTCTCTTGTAGAAAGGTTTACTACAAGTGGTCCCTTATGACACTGTTTTCCCACTTTTCTAATTCACACGTCACATGTCTTTCAACAATTTTCATACTCTTCTTCACTATAGGTTGATTATCTACCCCTTTATTAGATAGAATATTGTAAGTTAATTCCATTTTAATTGAAAATAAATAAATATATTAATTCCGATAATTGATATGTAAAGGTAAAAAATTTTAAGAAAGGTTAGAACATTACTGTAATATTTATAAACCATTCCGGTTTGTAGGATCTACACAAATTTCGAAAGAGAAGATACAACTATGCAGAAGTTACAACAGAAGACTAAAGATTGTGGCTACTCATGCGCTTGTCATATTTGTTGATTCCCCAGCTGCACTCCAGGCAGTGTCTAAGAACGCTAAACCATTTTTCACGTAGGCTTAGCATTTGCGAGAACGTGAAATCTGGACCCGTATTGTTGAAGTTTTTTGGGGGGGGGGTCTTTTGAGTCATTTCTAAATCAATCACCACCAAATTCACCAGATAAAACCTAGACTGAGTGGTCCCAATAGCAGCCGCTTCGAGGAGGCCACCATTTGGCCTTTAAGTGCACGTCATTTACGTATTACCTATCCTGTCACGCCCATTTCAATTTATTGGCGAATGAGTTTCAACTTCGACAGCCAGTCTCTTACCTAGAAGCTGTGTGTGTGAAAATAAAATGGCGGAAATCTAAGGGCTCAAGAACGCGTGTCAAAACAACTTTCAGGCATATATATAATCGGTCAACCATGAAAGATTCACAGAATTGGCCACACTAGCTCACCGCAGTTAGAACATGCAAGAGTCTAACTAGTCATATCACTTTTCAAGCGACTTTCAAGTCATATCACTCAAGCGACTCTCTAGTCATATCACTCTCTCAAGCGACAATAGAAACAACCGAAGTTGACGACTGGATTAATGGAGGAAATAAGAAGAAATATTAGATTTAAACTTTTAGGTCAAATGGAAATAGTGGATGATGTTAAAGACGTCTTAAAAATATTTTTAGTGTCTCCCAGGTGGAAGACAGAGGTTTTCTTTTGAGAGTTCCACAATATTGGGATTTTGGCCGAATTCACTGGTCCAAGAGATCTTCTGAACCATGTGTGTCGCTAGTAAGCCCATGCCAAACCAGCAGTAGTAAGAAATTTAATGGAGACCCTTTCTTTCCTTCATGAAATGTACCGTTAGGTTGTATATGGTTGGACCATCTAAGAAAAGGATTTATAGATAAAAATGTTCCATAAAATAATTTTAAACAAATGTATATGTGGAATGTTCTGTAGAAAGGTTAAGTTCATGGACTCTAGGTAGAAGGTCCCCAACTTGAAAACCGCAGATAACCGCTAAATAATTTATATTTGGTGAAAAAGTGTAGAATTTACTTTCGTCCCCATCCACAACAGCTGGATATAAAGCTCGCATTACTTTACTTATATTTAAAATATATGTAGCAAGCTTTTAACTCTAAAATAGAACCGTCCTAACAACCCCTACAACTTCAACACAACTTCCCTCTTTAAGCAGTTCTGTGGAGGGAATTTATTTTATGAGAAACGAGAAGAGTTTTTCGAACTTAGAATATATGAATTATAAACCAAATTTCCTTTAAGGCTGAAGACGTAAAATGAAAACGTCTTGTGATGGAAAAGAAGACGCAAGAAGAATGTGCTTTTAGCCTGATCTCCGCCGAATAGATATAAACACCTTTAAAATTTAACTTGCGTCCTCGTTTATTCAAAATACTGCAATCTATGCTTAAATTTTATTGAATATGTGGATGGGTCCGCAATGCTATTTTATCCGTAGATATGGATAATATCTGCTATTTTATCCGTCGTAGCATGCATATTGTTCCTGACCGGTTTCGGATTTTCATCCATCGCCAGAGCAAATTTACGAAGTTCGTGTAGAGAGTTCACTTCAGCTTAATGTTTCTGTTACACTCACACTTGTTGGTTGTATATATGTGGGGAGGTTATAAGGTTATGTTACTATGAGTGTGTGCCTAATGACAAAGTGGAATTATTATAAATTATGATTATACATTGGAAAATAGTGTATAATAAGGATACTTTATAAGTAATTTTTACAAGGGGGGACGATAAGTTATTTCAGGAGTAAAAAATAAGCATGATACATAAAAACGAATACATTTGATTTCCTCTATTATTTATTTTAATATCATCTGCCAACTTCTTACGTATCAAATTACTTACATACATATTTTCTTGTAATAACCGTACTTGTATTTCACATTTATTTATTACTGTACAAGCTTTTGACTGTCCATAAACTTTGCATTGCCTTTCTTCAAACTTTATCTATTCTTATTAGTACAGTATACTCCTGAAATAACTTATCACCCCTTCCCCCTCGTAAAAATGACTTGATAAAACACTGAGCATACTTAACAACACCATTAAAATTTAATTATAAAGTATCCTTCAAAACATGCTATTTATTATACACTACTTTCTAATGTCTAATCATAATTTATAATAATCCCACTTTGTCATTAAATACACACACACACCTAGTAACATAACCTTATAACCTCCTCCACATATATACAACCAACAAGTGTGAGTGTAAACAGAAACATTAAGTTGAAACGAATTCTCTACACTGAACTTGGTGAATTTGCTCTGACGATAGATGAATATCCGAAACCGATCAGGAACAATATCAATATGAAGATACGACGGATAGAATACCAGATGCTTAAATTTTAATCTAAAATTCTTTCCCCAAAAAATTGAACCCAATTACAGTCATTCCAACAATTCTCATCCATAATTTCTAGATGAATTCGAAATACTTCTGAAGGAAAGCCTTTTAGAATGATATTAGACAAGCACTATTCCTTAGATTTTTTTTTTTAATTCAATAAAAAAAAAAAGGGTAATATTGGCAGCGACTTGATTCATTCCACTTTTTTAATCAAGATAAATAAATCCCCATCCTAGCCGCCATTTCACGAACCTCATCACAGTCATTTTTTTTTTTTTTATATTATCGGCATCATTGACACGTGCTCAATCCCATTTATTTTTACACCCCCTTTTTTATTTTATTTTATATTAATAGGAATCTTATTTCTGATCTTATCTTGTAAAATTTCTTTTTTTTCCTAGTTTATTTCTTCATGTACTTTGCTCTTCATGTTTTTTTTTTTCCTACTTCTTTTCTAGTAGGTGATTTTTTTTATATATATATATATAAAAGTCAGCTTTAAAACAAAAAAAGAAACAGAATAAAGATTTACATTAAACAATAAAATATTTTATATTTTTTTTGTGTGTGTTAATATTGTCACTTTTTATACCAATATTTCGTTTTTATAATACGAAACTGTAATACAAACACTGTTTTACATAACTAGATTCTCGTTTTGTTGAAGTGGCGTTTTGTGAAGACGCCTGTCCTTGTCCCCCATCTCAATAAAAGATTTGATTATTAACTTTAAAAAAAAAAAAAAGAAATGTGGCAGGGGTAGAAACAAAAAAAAAATGGGAACCTCGTTTCCAATTTATATGCGCATTGTATTATTTCATAAATTGGATTCTAAAATAAAATAAAATAAAAAAAATATATAATTTGCCAGTATTTTTTTTCTTTCACTTCCCCTCTCCCTCTCCTCCCCCCCACTGCCGTTAAAATATAAAATTATATTATTTCTTTTCTTCATAACTTTACTTGTTTTTCACCACTTCTCTGTAGTGAATGTGTACGAGTTTTGATGAAAATTTTAACAAGAATAAACTGTGTGGAGAAGAAGGAGCCAAGGGGGGGGGATCTACCAATTTCCCTTTCGTTTTCTTTATTTTTTGTTCTTTATTTTTTTTTTTAACTTAAATAAAAAATGTCATTATTTTTTTTCTATTTCCGTTTATCTTTCTAACCGTTTAGTCAGTAGCTTTTTGTTTCAAGTTTAGCTAGGATATTCCTTTTCTGAATTATGTGATTTCATCTGCCTTTTCCTTGTATTTTATGTGCACTTTCACTTGAGTTTTTCTTTTTTGTAAAATTAAATTTTTTTTTTTTTTTTGTAAACTTAAGAGGGAA
>JAAEAF010012189.1:0-14903 GCA_011037195.1 Triatoma infestans | reverse complement strand
AAACATGTGTGCCGAAAAAAAATTATTTTTAGTGAAATTCTGTGGAGGTATGACGTGAGAAGTTGATAGTTCAACGGATGACGTCTTAAATATTTCGGAATAAAATTACGGAATAATTAATGACGAATCTCAATAAAAAGATAACTGAAATTTTTGTACGTAAAAAATTCGCTCATTGAAGAATAAAATTTATCAGTTCGAAAGTATTATAAGTGATTTTATAACATTTTTTTTTCTAAACTTTGCGCCTCAATGTATATATTAGCTTATTAAAACGTAAAACATCACATTCTGTGAATCTGGTCCCTGGTGCCAAAAAACATTAGTGATTTTCTCGCTGAATGTTTGCTTGATTTTGTGGTGATCAATTACTTCAAAGAAGTTTTAAATTACAAGAAATAAAATAAGTAAATCGGAACTGGTTATATATAAATCTTTAAAAGATTAGAAATATAAATTCAACGGAAAAAAAAAAATAAGAAAATCAGAATATAATATAGAATATTGTCAAATATTCTATAAAGCTGTAGATGAAGGAAGAAATCATTTGTGTTTGAGTTTAAAGAGTTAATGTAAATCTCGAGCAAATATTATGGAACAATGCAAAGTAGTTTTGAGTATATAGAAATATAGTTAGACCCTTAAAACTAACTACTAAAAACAGATAACGTTTCCCTACTGAGGAAAAAAGTATGTTGAGAGTTTGTTGTAGCTGATGTACGATAGAGAGAGCAACGGAGAAGTGTTGAAAGTTTTGTAACACTAGTGCTAGAAACACAATATACAGAAGAGAGTTTTTCTACTTTAACCTATGTGACTCATGTGATTCAAAAAGCTGGGTGTACTGCAGTACACAATTCATTCTTACAACAAACATACAGAACAACAGACAACTATCTAACAATAATGAAATTGTTCCTTCGAAATTTAGGGAACAAAAAACAAAGACTTCTCATTTCTTCTTCAAATGGAACAGTCCCAGTTTAAAAATAACACCTGTAAACGATGTTATGATAATATTACAGCACTTAGAACAGTGGTTCTTGAACTTTTTAAACTTGCTGCAGGCACCCCGTTGAACAATATTTATTGTAGAATAGAAAATTTGAATTAAATAAACTGGAAAAAACTCAATTTTATAACGAAAGTGATATTTTTCTGGTTTTTATTAATTTGATCAAAAAATAAAAAAAGGAAAAAGTATTGAATGTCTTTAAAAAAAAAAAAAAAAAAAAATCTGGTGTGAAACCCTCACACGACTTTCTCTTACTGCAATTTACAAAATTGTAATTAACAAAAAAAATTATAATTAACAAAAAAAATCTCACTATAATTGACAAAAAATCTTCTTCACACTTATAATCTTCACTAAATGTTTTGCGCAATGTATGTGCAACTTATACCCACCCCTCGCGCTCTAAACCCTTCATATTAATGGGTGAATCAAAATTTAATAAAATGACTTGTTTGAGGAAAGCATAACTTTTACCTCTCCCGCCCCCAAAAACTTCTTTAAATGAACTTTCTTTGAAAAAATTTCAAACAAAACTCATAAAGTCTCCCCCCCCCCGTAATGATTTTCTAGTTAGTATATCAAATTTGAAGAAATACGTCGGTGTTTTTTTGGAGAAAAACGCTGAAAACTGTTCAATGAAAACCCACTTCCGGTTAACCGATTTTCTTCAAACTCGGAATTTTGGCAACATATTTAATTTCATTTTTTAGACGACAGAATTGTATAATAAACGGAAATACCTTTTTATAAAGAAACATAACCCCATCCCTCTATCAAAAAACCGCCTAAAATGAATTTTCCCAGAGAGAGAGATTACAAATAAAAATAAAAATCTGGTGTGAAACATTCACACAACTTTCTCTTACTCCAGTTCTCAAAATTATAATTGACAAATTTTCTAGTTTGTGCACCAAATTTAATTAAATTTGTCGAAAACTGAAAACAACTTTTCAGTAAAAGTGCACTTCCGGTTTACTGATTTCCTTCAAACTCGGAATTTTGGCCATCTATTTATTTCTAATTAATTTTGTTTTGATGATAGAGTTGTATAATCAAGTATGATACCACTTTAGAGGAAGCTGTAACCCTACCCCTCTCCTAAAAGTGCCCTTAAATGAATTTTCCCAGAGAAATGTTTTATATAAAACATTAAATGTTTAAATCATTAAATGTTTAGTTTATATGTGTACTTTCAAGAACTTCGTCGGGGCCATTTTTTGAGAAAATCGCGAAAAAGTGAAAAAAATCATTTAGTAAAGTGTTAAATCAAAAGCACTTCCGGTTATCCGATTTTTCTCAAACTCGGAATTTCAACAACATATTTAATTCTAATTAACATTATTTAAATGACCGAATTGTGTAATAAATTGAAATAGCACTTTAGAGGTTAACCTAACTCCACCCCTCCCCCAAAAGTGCCCTTAAATGAATTTTCGCAGAGAAATGTTACAAATAAAAGTTGTAGCTCCTTGTATATGTAGTTGATGTATCAAGTTCAAAGAAAATCGTTGGAGCCATTTTTGAGAAAAACGCAAAAAATTAAAAAAAACAACTAGTAAAGTGGTACTTCCGGTTGAGGAATTTTGACAGATAACTTATAGTCAGATCCCATGCTGATACGTAAACAGAATATCAAGTTTGAACTTTCTATGATTTTTCGTTTTTCAGCTATGCTGTTCTCATACATACACACACACACTACTTTCGAATTAACATTTTTTTTTTTTGGAATTAGGGGCCTCAAAACGTCTATTACCGATGAAAACTAGATATCGAAAATTTGACACGATTACAATACTTCCTCTTAAGAGTATAAATATTGCTTGGAATTATGATGGGAAAGATGTAATTTAAAAATGAAGTACTATAATTCTTAAGATTTTTATTATTCTATTCCAGTTTTTACCATTTAATTATTTATTATTATGATTATTATTATTGAAATCTTCGAAATTTTGCTTTTTTTTATATCTTGTTTGTTCGCGGTTTTCTAACCGACTTCTCGTGGGTCCCCTAATGGACCCAACCCTAACTTTTAGAAGCTCCGCCTAGAATGTCCGAAAAAATACATTTCTTTTTATTTTACAACTTATTGTAATTACTCCATGACTAATGTAATTAGATATGCTGTGAACATTTATTGTCTTCAATCACCTGAAATTATTTATTTATTGTCGAATTATTTTATAAATTATAGCATCAGAGAAAATGATTTTAAAAATCTATATATATATGCGCTTAATGATATAATAGCTGAAAGATTGGAAATCTATAATGAACCGTAACGAACGTAAATAATGGTAAATGACCCATAATCAACAATTTGTAGTCTATCAATCGTACCAAGAAGAATTTTAAATAAGGCTGGCCACAAATAAAACAATGAATGCTGAATAAATCGCAAAGTCTTATAGCATTTCTGAAGATAAATATGAATGAAGCTAGAAATGGTTTTGAAGCGGGGGAAACTGATGCGAAAAAATAATGTAAATAGGTATATACAGACATGTTAGTTTTATTGTAATGTAAATAATACTCAAGTTATTTATTTGACAAGTGAGAGAAGTAGGACACACTCGAGGTCAGAGTTTCGCTGCACTCGTGCGTCAAACTGGACGAGAGTTGTCAAAATTATTTCGCACACGAGTTAAATATTAGATTTTTTTTCGGCAATCATAATTAATTGGTTCTTAATTTATATGAATATAAAAAATGTGAAAAAAGGTGCAAGTACTGAGAATGTGTATATTTTAATTCAACAACTCCCTCTGTCTAAAACCGTTCCGTTTGGTATAACCTAAAATCCACTGTAACTGGAATTTGTTTTCGCGTATTACCGCTAGATGTCGGGCTAATTAGAGCTGAATAATGTTACTTTCACACACTAGTAAGATAAAGTAGTGTGCAACTCACTTTTGTGTGGAAGTTGAACTTTCTTCACTAAATTTAGGATAATAAATCGTCACATTATTCAACGATTGAAAAAAAAAATTGTTTTTATAAGAAAAACTATTAAAAAATCTGAAATATTTACAAGACTGCAAAGTTCCACGATTTTATTAATTGACAAATTTTGTTTTAACCTGGAAAATTATTAATAAACCTTACGGTTGCCCCTAACTATATATAGGATGCTGGAGAGTTGTACATGATACATGTTAGTTATAGGGTCAGGTAGCTGAATTTGTCTATAAAGCAGACCGCATGACAGCGTTGCCATCTAGTTGTGCAAACACCAGACAAATACAGGTAGTGTAATTTTAAGATTTTAACACTTAGCTTCCCCAGCATCACCTAGAATCAAATTATCAAGAAAAATTATTCAAATAAAAATGATACACGTATAATTGTGCAGTTGGTATTCCAAGTTTAAAGAAAGTCCTTGTAGCCGTTTTCTTGTAAAATTATCCCCAACAAGCAACAAACATCTCCTCTTTCAGGTTAACCAATTTTCTTGAATTTTAGAATTGTGGCAATGCTTTTAGTAATATTAAGTGGTAGAACCATACATTGTTCGGAAGTTCTTACATTAGAAAAAAGCAGAACGTCGTTACGCCCCAGTTTTAATAGGTTTGATAGGTTTTAGAAGGAGAGAAATGATTGAGAAAGGGTTTTGAAAAATAAGCGAGAATGAATGCTGAACACTGTGTAATGAAGAAGTAACACAAACTTCCAGAACTTTACTCGTAAATAGAAATTAGGTAGCGAGAGATTTAGACTGAGTGAAGAGAAAGGTAGTTGGTTGCTGACGCATTGTAACTGCTGTATAAACTGTTCTAAAGACTGTCCCTTGTAGGGCTAGCGCAGCTTTATATATACAAAGTCTCCCACTCTAGTCTGGCCTAAGAGCGAGTGAGATTCTCTATTTTGTGCGTCTCTCTCTCTCTCTCTGCTTTAGATCCCTCTCTTCGGATCCTGTTACACAAAGTTTAAAGAAAATCTTTGGAGCCAATTTGGAGAAGAGCGCCATAAAACTTAATAAACATTCAGTAAAATGGTAGTTCCGATTGTTAGACTTTGATAAAACCTTATTATAAAGATAAGGAATTATCAAGTTTTAAGGCTTCCTGCAATATTTCGTTTTTATAATAGTTTTGGTCAGACCAAACAAACGCATGGACTATTTGGTAAAAAAATTTTTATAATGGATGTGTTGGATGGAGAGAATTGGTTTCGTTTGATGAGTTAAGAAGAAGACTTGGTTAACACTGGTTAACTATTATATTAATTAAGAGACACAGACTGCCTGGACTTTACAATAGAGGGAGGTTTGGGTACTGTGGTATAAGAATGACACGTAGCGATTGGATGTACTGAACAGATTTCAACTGTCCTCTTTATGGACTGTCCCGTCGCTATATTTATACCGCTTCTCCCACTCCAGTCCGAGAGAGTGGTTGAGCTTCTCTTTGCTCTCTTTGGTTGCTGAGCTTCTCTTTGGTCGCTGTTACATTTTCTTACTCAGAGAAACTCAAAATTTGTATTTCCGGTGAAAATTCAATTTCGAAAATGTGACAAAATCACAATACTTCCCCTTACTATTAGTAGTAAGAGCAAAGTCAATGGAAAATAAACCACCAATGTTAATGTTAACCTTCCTATACATTTTACAAAACTATAGATATTATTGTAAATGGACGGAAATATTCAAGGAACAGAATATTAAAACTTTCACTAAATATGCAAACGAATCACAATCAACAGAAATTACAATCAATTTTATACTACATTACATTGCTAATATTAAAATTTATTCCTTCCAATATTGTTTCATTAATAATTTATTAATTATTAATGAAATATATCCCTAAAACATTAATATTTATGAGCTACAGTTATTTAAATTTAAACTTCAATATTAAATTGTACATATAACATACATACATAATGGCTTGATTGTTACTGAATAATTTATTAAGAGTATGTTAATTAGGTAGTATGGTTTATATGTACAATAGAAGAGATTATGTAGGTAATTATATATTTATTTTTATATGTATATCTAAATATCCGTGTTCGCAATGTGTATTCAATTAAATTATATTATATCATGCAAAATTTGAATGACGCACTAGGGAGCCTAAGCTTCTCAGTTTTCATTCAAACTGTAACATAAATCAAAAAGATTACCCACTTCTTCAAGATTTTTTACTTTCTCTTATTTCTAGTGAGAGGAAGTATTGCGAACGTATCGCATTTGCGAAATCGAGTTTTCACTAGAAAATAATGTTTTTAAGTGGGCTGAGAAAAATGAAAAATCGCCGGAAACTCAAACTTGGTAAACAAAGATTTCGGACCAAATCCATCAACCGGAAGAGGAACACTAGTGCGTTTTTTTTGTTTGGAATTTTATCGGAAATGGCGCCAAAAAATTTTCTGGGAAAAATGGATTTTAGAGGGGGTATTGAAGGTCTGTCAGTTAGTTTAAATTTAAATTTGCAGAAGATTTCTTGATTGTTGACATAGAGTTTTCCCTAAACAAGTAAAATCTCCACTACCCGTTTTATGGCAGCTTAACTAAACATTGCAACGTTGCATTTTAAAGAAAATTTCTTAATTAAATTAATATGTATTAATTAGGGTAAGGGAAAGTAATGTGAGTGTTTCACATCAGATTATTTTTGCAAGGTCTATTGAGCACCAGAGTAAAGTATCTTCTTGATAGAGAGAAAAGCGCAGCAAAGGAGGACGCCTTCCATGGATGGTTACAGGGCACTGCCTCCTTATAAACCATTTATACAAAATGAATATGGTTGCCGATCTAGTTACGCAAGAAACTAAGAGGCATGAAATTGCATTCGATTTTCCTAGTGTTTGTAAACGTGGTTTTTTTTTCTGGGTTTGATCCAGGAATCCTGGCCGCTTTTATTCTTCTTCCATTTTTAGACTCTAATTTTCTTCCATTATTATTTTGCTGCTATTAATAACTAAATATAATTTTTCTTTTCTACTTAATTTTACCCACTTGGGAGAACCACGATCGATATATGAATCAGAGTAAGCAGAAGGATGGGTAATTTTTTCATCACTTTATTCTTACTACAGCAAGAATTGTATTCATGCCAAATTTAAGAAACTGAGTTTTAGCAGAAATAATTCTATAAATTAAAAATAAATTCTATGGTCTCGTAAGCAAAAAAAAAGCGCTAAAAACAAGTGATATGAATTGAAACCTAATCTAGATTTTATCATACAGCAATTTGAACTGACAATTTTTATTATTCGACATTTTTAACACATTGAATTCTGGGAAGAATTCACCACTTTAAAGAAAAGCTAAATCAGATCCCTTGGGGAGTACAACAGGACTAAGCGCCACTATATATGGATAGCCAGCCTAACAATACGTACAATATTACAGTGATACCGTTAACATTTACAGAATCACATAAGGCCCGCAGAAGTAGTTAGGGTATGTTTGCATGCACCTACTTAGGTTTATGGAGGCTGGGGTCCGCCACGTGCTGAAAAAATATCAGAGTTTTCTTGATAGCCTGCTTCATTTTGTTTGTGGTCACCTAACCAGTTGCCCTATCATAAACTGTACGGAATTCAACGGAAGAATGTGTGCTGAAAATGGGCAAAAGCTCGAAACCGATCGGAAATGAAGCAAGTTATCACAGTAAAAAATCTCTGGATATTTGGGTAACACTGGCAAACACTAGCACTACCTTATAATTCATTCATACACATTTACACATTAATACCTAATGTTTACACAAACATTTGATAGCTGAGGGACTCACAATAATTATTCCAGGACGCAGTAAATTTGGCTTTTGGCCACTCCTTCAACAACACATCTAATATGAAACTGATCTTGTCAAACATAGTCTGTGATATCATAACAGTTTATCATGACCTCTTAAGATGATTGGCGAACGCCCAAAACAAAATGGATGGAAAAATTTCTTATCTAACAGCTAGCTTTCACGTAGGCGGAGGAAGTAGACTACTTTTCCAGATCCTCAATGTCCCTATGGGCATGCCAGTCTGACAACGCTAACAACTCATATAATACATTTAGTTAGGGCTCAGAAGTAGTTAATGCATACAATTATTTTGGTTTACCGAACCCACAGACAAATTCTAGCTGACTATCAGTCATATTCATTCACACTTACTTATTCTACACTTTTCAGGCTACTACATTCTACAAACAAACAAAAACAAAGAAGCAACAATAGATCCCCTCCCCTACTCTCCCTCAACACATCTAACATAGTTTTTTGCTATTTTCTTGTAAAAGGCCCCTACAATTTTCTTAATTACCTTTCTATTAAATAAGTAATCACTCTTTTAGACAAATATTATAATGAAATCGCCTAGCCTGCGCTATTCTTGTCTCCCTCTAGTGCCATCCTCTTCCATGTCACCCCGCCGAATGGTTTCCTAATCTCTTCATCCCATTTGGATTCAGGTATATCCTATTTTCTTTTCCCTTTCTTCTCGGGTACCAGTCCATAATAATTTTTCTTGCCCAACGTCCGCCTTGTTCTCTCACTAAATATCCTGCCCGTTTCCATATTCTTTTGTGAATACACTAAACAATATCTGGCAGCCTTGTTTTCTCCCTTATCCAAATATTACTTTTCCTAACTTTTCTAGTAACATTGATCATGTATCTTTTCAAGTTCTCGAAGCTTTCTGATAACTTTTCCATTGATAGCCCAAGATTCACATCCATATATGAGAGTGCGAAGAACTCTGGCATCCATAGATGTCATTATCATCGCCGATTGAAAGTGAAACTTGTTTTTTCTTTAAAAAAAAAAAGCCAGGCTACACTACGTCTCCTTACTATTATACCCCACTGTCCTTCACTGCTTAAACTTAGTCCATTTATTAAAAAGAAATGACAGAAAAAGAGAGAAGAAAAAAAAGAGAGAGGGATCTAAGTGCTGTGCAGACAAAACTATTAATATCAAACAAAGCTATTGCTGTTTTAACATCATGTACATTAAATGATATATTACGCGACCAGATACAACGAACTCATGCGGCCTAAGGCGACACGCCATAATAACAAATAACCCAGCTTATCGTTACAAAAACCAAAGACAGTATTTTTGACTGGCCACACGCCTTGAATAATATTTCCTTTAGTGGTTCGTATCATTATTATTTTTTTTTGTTTCTTCCTGGATACGGTAACCAAGAAAATCACGGTTAACTATACTAATTTCAAACAATTTGACATGCATTACATGAAAACTGAACCGTTAAACAATAACTCTACAAAATCATTAACCATTTACAAAATATACGTGCGTATATTAGCGGGGAGAGGGGAGTTTTACACTAACTAATCATTATATAGGACAACTTGCCAAGGAATTTTTTTTTGTTACTCTATCATTAGTTGAGTTATATTATTACCAATTTAAAAGTTTCAACGTAATAATTAACAGATAATTATGGCGTCTTAAAAAAAAAAAAAAGAAGCATAAATTTTCAAAAAATGATGATTATTATACAATAAAATAGGTCATTTAGAATGGACAAAAACAAAAACAAAAACAAAAAATACGGCGCCTTTTTTTCAATGCCGCCATTTTGAATACTTTATACAGCTTGATATTTTTACTTTCTCTTACCACTGTAAAAGTAAGCAAAGTGATCGTCTCAAATTTATGAAATAGAGTTTTCGCCGGAAATACCAGCATCCAGTGTAGAACACAACGTCCTCTCGAAAATGTGTTTCGAAGAATGAACAGATTGTCCAGAACTTGAGAATTCATTTGAAGTTTAAATAATTTTGCTACATAGGACGTATTCAAGAATGAAGAAATACATAGCGAAAATACGTTTCGGGAGTAGGGGTGGCAAGCGTTCTGTAAATTTAAATATTATATTCTTAACAGATTATAAAATGTATTTGAATTAGTACAGTTAGTGACAAATGACAAAGAACAGGACATGTGGAAGAGGGAAGTAGCATGATGAGATAATAACAGACCTGAAATATTTAACGGGAATCTTTTTTTTTTTTTTTAATACTGCTTTAGTTATAATTTGTTTTCATTCCAACTAATAACTTATCAAGCATAAATCAAACTTTAGAGCAGTTAATAAATTTCAAGATGCCTTGCCCTCATCCTGAAAATACGATCCAATGAGAGTGAGTTAAGTCATAACAAGGGAATGCTATAAATTCTAATTCATGATTTACAGGATGAAGTGTAAACAAATATCTAAACAGATAAACACACAGTATTCATGTTAATTTCTGGTTTGTTAAAAAGCAATGCAGCTATACAATGCGTGCTAAAACGCCTACAGAACATTTGAACATATGTTTCGTTTTGCATAGATATTTAACAGCGATATAAATAGATAAATAATAAAAGTAAACATTATAAAACAATTATTGTGTAAATTCACATTGAATGTGTACTTGGAATAAATAGAATAATCGAATTTTCTATGAAAGGATAAATTTCGTAATCGATCTAACAAATTGATTTTCTCTTAACCCATTTTTTGAAATGACACTGACATTTTGTTATATATATATATGTGTGTGTGTGTGTGTGTGTGTGTGTGTAACCGTATATATAAATCCTGAAGAATAAAGGATAAATTCTTTTATCCCCTCTTTAATTCCAGGGGAATTTAATGAAAATATATGAAAATGATCCACCAATGAGATGGGCTCAAGCTCGATTCACAAATCTAAAATATTTGTAGTGATTTAGTCCGCCATGCCTGGAAAGCATCTTATAGTGGTACGTAGTTATTAGAAATAGATGGTAGAATCTTATATTGTTCTAAAGTGACATTTAAAGCTAAACGTTACAGCTCCTTCAGTACAAGGTAAATTCTTAATTCCGGTTTACCAATTTTGACTTAAGTCTTATTATCGAGTTCCCTGGCAGCAATCTCCTAATCGAAATATGAAGTTGGAACTATCTGCAATTTCCAGAGAGAAAAAAAAATTCCAAAAAATACTTTTTTTGTACTCAGGAAAATTCAAATTTCCGGCGAAAAATGATTTCAAAAATCTGACATGAATGTAATACTTTTTGGTATGACAGTAAAAGAAAGTAAAAACGTAAAAAGACATATTTTAATAATTTTTCTCATCGACTTCACTAGACCAGGAACTTTAGCGAAAGAAATAGCAATTACTCTTGGCTTATTGCAAGGTGGGAGTCTTAGCCCACCCTTTTTTATTCTATTTTTAGCAGATATAGTCTCTTTTTTTTAAAGAAACAACAGCGTCAACCCAGGTCAATGTAATGCTCTTGGACCAAGACTGTTCTAATAACAGCAATCGAGTGTGTCAATAAATTCTGAAAAACAGGAAGTTTGAATATTTTCAGAAGTCACCGAGACTAAAGAAATTTAAACCACTGTTTTACAGAGGAAGTGAAATTAGATAATACCAAAACTTATACTTATTTAAGTACCCCTTTCATTGCAAATGGGAAATTTAAAGTGGCAAAGGTTTTCTTTTTTTCATAAGTCGGTAATAGCTAGTGCTAAGTTGAAAGAGATATTAACAAAGAGTAAATCTGACTCCTGGGAAACAAAACTAACATTGCTGGTTGCCGATGGTAGCGTTAACAACATTTTATTGCTCCAAAATTTGGGCTCTCAATATATCTAGCTACACTGGAAATATCCTAATGTATATTTTTTTTAAATTTATTTTATTGGCCTCAATATAGATGCCTCACTATATATTAAGGTTGGAAACAGATAGAGCTCCATTAAGTGTATTTATCTTTATAAAAACAATTAGTTACTGGATTAAACCAGATTCCTTTCCTAAAGAAAGACTATCGATAGAAAAAAGTGCTTTCTCACATTATGTTCCTTGGATGACAATGATCAGTTTACTATGGAATACAAATAGGTAAGAATTATAAGGTACTAGGGAGAATCGTTGGATGACAATCAAAATCTTACAAAGAATGGACATTAAATTTATTATGGCAAATAAAGTATTATTATTATTATTGATAAATTATAAAATAACTTACTCAGTAAAAACGATATTAATCGAGCATTGAAATCAAATTTTAGTTCTATCTATACATGAATAATCGATTTTAATAATTATCAAACTATGTCTTATCGCATTAATATTGATAAATTAAGAATTGTTGGTTAGTTGAGGTTTGCTGGTAATAATATAATAAAACTCTGGTTAATAACCAGACCACAATTGTCAACTTTGTCAAAAAACAATTGTTAATCCGGTATGCCATCTTGTTGTTATAGAATGTTCGGTTAATTCCATTCTGCGAAAGATATTTTTGGAAAACTAAATTTACACAAAACCCGGCGGTAAAATAAAATTTAAAAAAATCTCGTGTGAAACACTCACACGACTTTCTCTTACTGCGAAATTGCAAAATTTTCTTCACACTTACAATTCTTACTAGTGTTTAAAACTGTCGGCATTTTTATGGAGAAAATCACAAAAAACTGAAAAACCTATTAAGTAATGTCGCACTTCCGGTCATCCGATTTCCTTCAAACTCGTGATTTCAACAATATATACAATTCTAATTGATATTTAGATGATAGATTTGTGTAATAAACTGAAATAGCACCTTAAAAGGAAGCATAACCCTACCCCTCCATCAAAAGTGACCTTAAATGAATTTTCCCGGAGAAATGTTTTAAATAAAAAATTTTTAGCTCTCTGTATGTGTAGTTGACATCATTTCAAAGAAAATCGTTACATCCGTTTTTGAGAAAATCGCAAAAACTAAAAAAAAAATCCAGTAAAGTGGCACTTCCGGTTGATGGATTTTGCCCGAAATCTTCGTGGCTGATACGGTGATAGTACCTAAACGGAATACCAACTTTGAGTTTCCAGCAAATTTTCATTTTTGAGTTATTCTTTTCACACACACACCAGACCATTTTCTAAAAACCATTTTTTTGTACTCAGGAGACCTCAAAACATGTATTTCCGGTGAAAACTCAATTTCGAAAATCTGACACGATCGCAACACTTCCTCAACAGTTAGAGAAAGTAAAATATTGTTAAATATGCGGTGTTAAAATAATGAAATGCTTTGTTCATGATTTTCACAGGTAATGTAAAATATATATGAATTTATTTATATTTGTAATAATGAACTATATTATATATTAGTTGGAAAAGGATATTATGAAATTTATTTTTAGAAGTTTATAAATTTAATTCAAAGTATATAATAATTATAATGCTCTTCCTCAAAGTTTGTTATTTTATTTATTTATATCATTTCCTAACTGATAAATTTGTCCATTCATTACTTTTTCCTACCCAGAGAGAATTAATTTCAAAAATCTGACATGAATGTAATGCTTCCTTGTATGGTTTATAAAAAAAAGTAAAAAAGCCCTTTGTAAACCACTACTCTAATCAACTCTTGAAAAAAAAAATCTTGTATTGTGCGCCTTAAAAACATGAAAATTACGGAAAATTCTTTAGAGATTACCATAGGGGTTTTATTAAAGAAAATTGAAGGGTTTACTGGAATTATTGCCACAAAAAGGAGATATCTGGTAGACATGGCCACTTTAAGAACCTAATTTCATAAATTAATCGAAGCTACTTTGGCAGGAATAGACTTTCAAAGGAATATTTTAATATATGAGCGAGCACCTGGAAATGTTAAGGAAAATTTTAACGGTCGTTAAAAAAAAAATCTTTATTATTTAATTATTTTTAAAATAAAGGTGGATGGAAGGTTAAATTTCCGGTTTGCTTTTGCTTTGAATATATAATAATTTTGGAAGAACTTTTATAACTAATTATAAAATAAAATTTAAAAAAGAAAAGTATATTAAATGTTTATAGCTCAATTTATTATCCATGAATAATACTTAATAAAAAAAAAAACAAAAAAAAAATCGTTCAATTTAGAAAAACTAGGCTATTAAAAAATATAAAAATAATATTATGAGATAATAAAAACTAAAATAAAAAAAAAGGATTAAGAAAAGTAATGAAGAAAAAGGAGCAGAATTATATATAAACGTAATTATAGTGTAATAGCCTTAAATAAATATTATCAATAAAAGTAAGTAACAAGATAATTATAGGGCGAACAGGTAACACGGTAACATTATAATAACAACATTAGAAATTTACTTTTTATAAACAGCATTATTTTTTTCGGCCAATTTAGTGCTATTAAATAGTCATTTACATTCCACTAACAGTCTACACCAAGATGAGCCTAACATGAATGAGTTCGGGCAGATAAATGGGATATTTTATAATAATCATAAAATGACTATTAGCAGAGTTTAATTTTAGCTGTAAATGAAACAGAGATTTATAGTCCGGCATATCCACGTTTCTTTTCCATAATTTTGGCCGGCTTCAGAATTTCTTCCATCATTAGAGTTTAGACCATGGTGTTTGGAAACCTCTACTGATGAAGTTTCTGTCACATACTATGCACGACTGAACTTTCTCTTACGCCTAGTAAGAGGAAGTATAGTAATCGTGTCAAATTTGATCGAGTTTTCACCGGAAATATCCGTTTTGAGATCCCCTGAATCCAAAAAAAGTGATTTTTTAGAAAATGGTCTGTGTGTATGTAAACAGCATAGCTCAAAAACGAAAAATCGCAGAAAGTTCAACTTGATATTCTTTCTAGTAAGCTATCACCCTGGGATCGGACAGTAAGTAACCTATCAAAATTCCTCAACTGGAAGTACCATTTTAATGAATGGATTTCCCAGTTTTCAGCGATTTTCTCAAAAAATGGCTCTAACATAGATTAAGAGATACAAATTATATTTGAACATTTCTCCGGGAAAATTCATTTAAGGGCACTTTTGCGGGAGAGGTCGGGTAAATAATATTAATTAGTATTAAAGATGTTGTTGAAATTCCGAGTCTGAAGAAAATTGGATGACCGGAAGTGCGTTT
>JAAEAF010012188.1:0-14971 GCA_011037195.1 Triatoma infestans | reverse complement strand
TTTCGCCTAGAAAGCTGTGAGAATATCGTCCAACAGAAAGAGGGAATCGAGGGCGGAATGCATTCCAGAAACTATGGCGGTTAGTGTCTTGTCTTCGCGGTGTAAACTGGGAACAGCGGGAGCTCTGATATAATGTTATTTTGAGCAGCGGTATTGAATTCCAAGTAATGAAGAAATAGTATGATAAAGAAGAATGAAGTAAGATAAAGTATGATAAGAATGCATTTATAGACTTAAGTTTAAGTTAATAAATTAAGTCAATGTTTACATTAGCAAAAGAAAAATACTGCTTGAATAAACTTCCGGAAATTACAGACTGTCACTGTATACTTTGACATTGTTTACATGCAACAGTAAACTAATTCGCAGGCCATCTGTGGTTCCGTCAAATTCTTGTTTCAGTAGTGCTTCCGCAAACTTGAAAACAGATGTTGGGATGAAATGATACGATTATATATAATATGTTCATCTTTCCAATAATTTGTTATAATCATTTTAGATTCTATCATAATTTCATTCGAAGTATTAAATTTCAAATATCAAATTCCGTTTCTATCAATTCTAAGGAAATAAAAGAAAAATTCATCTGAATAATTGAAGGATATTAGTTTTTATAATAGGACATGTATTAGAATCTCTCTTAATTCTCTCGACAAGAAAAATGGTTACGTGAAATATTGCCTTATGTTGCTATATCGCAACCGTGTCGTATCAATCAACTGAAGTATTGTTTTAAATAGTTTCAACTTGATTATGTTATGAACAGAAGTAGCCCTATAAGTCTATTTGAATCGTGCTGTCTATTTGCTTCTTTACTGAATACTAAGGACAGCCTGCTGCAAAGTATGGAACTGTGATATTCCTACTGTTCTTACGTGAAAATTCGGTTCAAGTTATAATGTGTGTGTAGGGTGGAGAGAATTTGTGTAGTTGATGAATTAAGAAGAAGACTTGATTAACACTGGTTAACTATATATTAATAAGTAGAGACAGATTGCCTGGCGTTTTACAATAAAGAAATGTTTAGGGTAGAGAGGTCACGGTAATGACACCTAGCGATTAGATCTATTGAACTGAATTCTCAACTGTGTCTTATGGACTGTCCGTCTTATATTTATACAGCTTCTCCCACTCCAGTCCAAGAGAGCGGTTGAGATTCTCTTGCTCTCTTGCTGTTACAAAGTTATCTCTGGAATTCCCAGATGGGTTGAAATCCACTGGAGAGAGCGGGCATATTAGACGTTCTTGTCGCAAGCCTATTAGCTTTCTTGTAACGAAAGAGGGAAATTTGTTTGGCTTTTTTTTTTTGAAGGGAGAAGATTAAGAAGACTATGCCCTGCTGATGACAACTAATTCTGCTAATCCCACTATAATGGCCGGTACTTTACTAGGAAATTTGTAGCAAGCGCGAAAATCAATTGCAGCTATAGCTTCATGTAAACGGCAATGTAACCTCAACAAGTCTTACAGCTTCCAGGCAGGCTCGTCGGAATAACATGAAGTCAATTTTTTCACTGGTGTAAAAAGGAAATAATCTGTTTAATAAAAAAATTATTCTCCTAAAAAGTGATATTGTGAGCTGATTTTTTTTTTTTTTTTAGATATCAAATTTTAATAAAAATATTTAATATTAGAATAAGAGAAAGTGAAATTTTTCTCCTCCGGTTCTCTTCTACTTTTTCTTTTTCTTATATATGTAATCGACCAAACTGCACAGACTAATGGTTGTGTTCACATTGAATTGACATAGGGGAAATAATGTTCAATACTGTGAAAAACGCTGAGGTAGTAACCCTTTTCAATATAGCCTTAACATTCGTCTTGGGCCTTTTCTAAAGTAAAGTAACATTTATAGTGAAGAGCAAGTAGGGGGAAAAAGAAAACCACCCCGTTATATTTGCCAGTAGAGAGCATTCTTCTGTGATATTTGCTACATAATAAATTAAACTGATCTGTTGACCTCATTTCGTTTTGCCAGTTCTCATTCTCAGCTGCTTAAAAATAAAATTCCAATGATGAAAAAAATACAATAGAAAATCTGGTGTGAAACACTCACACAACTTTCTCTTAATCTATTTATCAAAATTATAATTGACAAATTTTATAGTGTACCAAACTTAATGAAATTTACAGAAAACTAAAAGAACTGTTCAGTAAAAGTGCACTTCCGGTGAACTTATTTTCCACTGGCGGTGGTTTACTTATTTTCTTGAAATTCGGAATTTCGGCCATCTATTTAATTCTAATTAATTTTGTTTCGATGATAGAATTATATAATCAAGTATGATAACACTTTAGAGAAAAACATAACCCCACACTTCCACTAAAAATGCCCTTAAATGAATTTTCCCAGATAAATGTTTTAAATAAAAGTTGTACATCTTTGTTTGTGTAGTTTATACAGGTAGTTTCAAGAAAATCGCGAAAAGTGAAAAATCATTTAGTAAAGTGCTAAAGTAAACGCACTTTAGTCATCTGATTTTTTTTTTTTAAACTCGGAATTTCCACAACATATTTAATTCTAATTAACACTATTTAGATGACAGAATTGTATAATAAACTGAAATAGCACTTTAGAGGAATCCGTAACCCCACTCCTCCCCCAAAAGTACCCTTAAATGAATTTTCCCAGAGAAATGTTTTAAATAAAAGTCGTAGCACTTTGTATATGTAATTGATGTACCAGGTTTGAAGAAAATCGTTGGAGCTATTTTTGAGAAAATTGCAAAAAAGTAAAAAAAAAAAACAACCAGTCCGATTGAGGAATTTTGACAGATAAGTTACTGTCAAATCCCATGGTGATACCTAAACGGAATATCAAGTTTCAATTTTCTATGGTTTTTCATTTTTGAGCTATGCTGTTCACATACACACATAAACACACACACAGACGTACACCATTTGCTAAAAACCACTTTTTTGGACTCAGGGGACCTCAAAACGTGTATTTCCGGTGAAAACTCGAAAATTTGACAGGATTACAATACTTCCTCTTACTAGGAGTAAGACAAAGTAATAGTAACCTGTTAATGGCCTTCAATGTCAGGTTGTTTTAAGTATCTGAAGAGTAAAGAGGGGTAAACGACTTTCTTTTTTTTTTAAAAAAATGCTTGAAACACGCAGAAAAAGTAAAGCAAATGTAACGTAATCATTTTTACTTCCTTTTATAGCTTACACGAGAAAAATTGCGATCGTTCCAAGTTTTCGACGGAAATACTCGTTTCTAGGTCCTCTGAGTTCGAAATAGTATTTTTAGGAAAATTGTGTGTGTGTGTGTGTGTGTGTTTTGTATCAGTATAGCCAAAAAAAAAAAAAAAACGGAAAAAGCACAGAAAGTTTGATTTACTCCTAATGTTTGTTTTGTTTAAGTTTTACTACAGATACCTAAAATAACGTTTTGGTCAAAATTCGGCCATCACAAAATACCACATTACCGAATGAATTTTCTAGAAATCTAGTCGACGAAGCTTGCCAACACTATACGTCTTGATGATTTGAAAACGAAATAGGAAGTATATAAACGAAACATTTTGTCATCCAATTCATGTCCTTAGAATGTATAATAAAAAAGTACAAGCAGCTCCACCATTTGGAAAACCGTCTTCCTTTAAGTGATTATGCTGCAATCAGCTGGAAGTAAATTTTCTGCAACATTACCCTCAGTTACTTTCAATAGATGATGGATGAGCTCAATATATTTTTTATTGTCGCATCTAAATCAGTTAAGTGCTGAATATACTAACTAGTACATATTATTTACAACAATGCCATTTGTTTGGTTTTAATGGAATTTATAAAAAGTTTCTAATAGCTTGTAATTATATTATGAATAGCTATTAAGTTTTGATTTGTGTTCATCTAATTCCTGTTATAGTTTTCTCGAATTTATTGATCCATAAGGTTTTTTTTTATATATATATATAACGCCCGCGTCCTTATTGATTTCTCATCATTCGGCGCCTTGCAACCCATTATAATCTCCTCGCGTATTTGCGATCGTCCAAATTATTCTTCTGTACATCTTCCAAACCTGCACAACGAAGCAGGTGTTGGGCGTCCATATCTTCAATCCCGCATAGGGGACAATTAGGGCTGTCCATTATTCCAATGTGGAACAAGTGGACTTGCAAAAAAATCATGCCCCGTCATCATCTTGAAGGCTGCGATCATTTCAGCACGGCGCAGTGCTTATGGGAGGGAGGTAACGAGGAGATTCCCCCATGACTTTCCCTCAGCCTAGCTCACCTGCCTCGCTCTTACCAGCTCCTTCATTCGGGATATTATGAGACGTTTAGCAGAGGAGAGTGGAAGAGGTGGATGCTCCTTGCCGTGCCAATTTGTCAGCTTGGTCGTTCCCAAAAAGGCCACAGTGGCCAGGAATCCACTGCAGAACCACAAGGCATCCATCTGAGATCAACTTGTCTACATATTTTCTTGCCTCGATCACCTCCCTGCTGTCCGTATAATCCCTGCTGGAAACTGCTAATATTGCCGCCTTGGAATCCACAAAAATTACTAACTTAGGAGGAGTGTCCTTTTTGCCATTTCCATTAAAGCCATTGAAATGGCCTTGCCTTCTCCAACGAAATTTGTGGAATTTGCACCAGCCGGCGCAGAGAGCGAGCAAGATTCATAGTACACTCCGGCCCCTGCATTACTGCTACTTGATTGGGCAGAGCCATCTGTGTATAAATTGATCCATAAGGTATAAAGTACCTTATGTTGCCTTTTATCCGTACTAATCCCCCACTGTTTCTATATATTTATGTAGATCAAATGAAGAAAATTGGAAGTTGAAAAAAATTTGTCATTTTATATATATATATATATATATATATGAAACCAATGGCGCAACAGTATATTGGGGGACGTGTGGTAAGCACGCCGCAATTCCCTCACCGTTTAGTTCTGACCTTCGCTACCTCGGGCGCTACTAACTGTAGCTTCCCATTTTTTCTCACGATTCTGGGTTTACACCGACTTTGCCCACACGGGAATTGAACCCTGAATTCTCGTATAAAAGGCGACTGCACCAACCACTAGAACCCACGCGTGAGGAATATTTTATATAATATAACTGCGCAAATGTTTGAAAATCAATGCTGTTAAATATATAAGAATTGCATTTCTATTCACCGTGCTATCCATACCCTGGGTAGTCTGTCTTAAAAAATAAGGAAATGAAAAAATAGCTATTCTAAATTCCCAAAGTCAGGTTTAAAGAAAATAATGGATCAAATTTGACAGAATACATAATAAATCTATTCCACATACTTGGCAGTGTAGATAATGTTCAAAATATATTAGTTCCTATCACCTCATTTATACTTAGCCTATATTTAGGGTTCTTGAATTCAAATATTACATAAATTCTTCAATTCCTCTAATATTATTTATTGCCAAAAGTTTGTTAAACAAGATGAATAATAATTTTACATAGTAATTATTTAAATAATACGAAGATGTTTGAGGTCCCCAATTACTTATTTCATTCTCTAAATTTTTAAAGAATGCTCCCAACAACTGTGTTAAAATTGTAATATTTGAAGAGAAAGGCAAGGATAGGACTATATGATAAATGGGATACATGTAGAGTGTGGTTAATGCACCCTGCACACAGGCTAAAAGCTTTCTACAATTTTGTACTGTGGAATCTTCCACTACTACCTCCTCTTCAATATGAGAAGAAAATATTTTACTTCTGTGTTTCCATCGACTTAGTAACTTTTTCTTATTACTAAGTTTTTTTTATTTTATTAATGTTGTCTCCATATATCTAATTTGTTTGTATTTTTTGCAATTATCAATAATTATTATTTATAGTAAGATAAGAGGTGAATGGGTGTCGTATCTTGAAGGCGTTTACTACGGCTGAAACTATATAGTATAGCATATGTATAGCGAATTTGCTACCTTATTTCCATAAAACTTAAATGCGGTTCAATCCATTTTCTGTTAACATTCTACCGTTAACATTCTACCCAGGTATTATGACATGTAAAATTTGATGTGTTTTTTTTTATTAGCCTGTGTGCAACTATTTAATTATTTGAATTAATTCATAAATTTAGTTTAGTTATTATTTTTTTTTTTAATTTAAGGCGCATCAACATCTATGGTCATTGCCGCCCGGAGCCTTCTCACTGCACTGCTGGCCTTTGGATAGTGTTCTCTCGTTACAGACAACACTATCCATCAGGGACAGTGAGCAGTAAAAGGCTCCTAGGAAGAAAAAAATCTAAGGGTAGCAGCTGGTCTCGAACCCGTGACCTCCGTGTTGCTAGTCCAGCACACTAACCACTTAGCTATTCGTCAAGCTTAGAACGTCAAGCTATTCCCTTCCCTATTAGTTATGTCTTTACTATTTCAAATATCAGTTTGTAATATAATTATATTTATATATGTATATATTATATGTACAATTATATTATACATTAGAAACAATGCTAGAATTCCAAATTTTAATTTTGGTTGAATTTTTTTTTTTTTTTTTTTAATTAAGCATGGAATGCTAACTATACATAATATTATGTATATAAATGTGTCACTTTTAGGCACATACCTTTTTGAAAAAAAAAAAAAAAAAAAAAAAAAAAAAGCAGTTTCTGCGATACTTTTTTTGCGTTAAATTTCAAATTTTATTGGTGTTTCTTTAATGTAACTGGCTCTGCCTTCTGGACTAAAATGCAACAACTACATTCAAATGACTATCTGCTAGAG
Source organism: Triatoma infestans (assembly GCA_011037195.1). Lineage (NCBI taxonomy): Eukaryota > Metazoa > Arthropoda > Insecta > Hemiptera > Reduviidae > Triatoma > Triatoma infestans. Next base: position 8,251 of record JAAEAF010012188.1, on the reverse strand, counting down.
GTGTCTATCGATCAACATTTGATCCCAACCAGTCTTCTAAATTTGGCTAGAGCTTTGAAAAAATAGAAAAAAAAAGGAAATGTGCAATGTTTCTCAGTATTTTTTCCCAGTTTTTCCAACTGAGAAACGGCTTTTTACTAAAAAATAAATTAAATTTAAATCTTTCCAGTGAAGAAACTATACCATAAAATGATATTTCTCGGTTATATTAATGAAATGGGAATCTATCTGTTTCAGAAAAGTTTATTTTGTTAGAACTGTATAAAACCAGACTTACTTTTTTCAATAAAATTTTGTAAAAGCATTGTATGTTTCGGTTGTATGTTTTGTAACAACTTGGTACAACTTATACAACTTAGTTAAATTCAGCAACCCATAAAAGTGGGGATTAAAGGCAAAAAACACTGTTTAAATAATATTTTTTAAACTTCATAAAATAAAGTATAATTTTTGTTTTCAAACTGATTTTTGAAATACTAAAGACACAACTAAATCTAAATTTATAAAACAATTCAAAAAATTAAATAGTATTTACAAAAAATTCTTATAATTAGAAACTTACGTAAAAAAAGAAATTCAATAGCAAGTAATATATGAAGAAATAAAATTTTAATTCAACTTAACTCTGGACTAAAATTGGCTGCAATTAACAGACTTAATGTAGCCTTTAAAATAATTATTCTTATCGATAAGTCTTAAAATCTATTAACTAATGTAAGAAAGCTTGACGTTCCCCTAGAAATCACGCAAAAATCCATTTCTCTGTAGAGAAATATTTTAGACAAAAGTGATGGCTATTTATGTGTTATTAAAGTAGGTCCCTCACTCTTGAATAAATTCACTTCTTCCAAGGGCCTTCTACAGGGATGCGCTTTATTACCCACACTTTTTAAAATATACCTAAATGTCGCTCTCTCACAATGGAAAAAGAAATGTTTAAAAATGGTTATTAAAATCAGCAAAGATGTATACGCAAGTAATCTATTATTTGCGGACGATCAAGTGATCTTGGCCCAAGATAGAGGGGACATTGTATTTATGTTCAGAAAATTAAAGGAAGAGTATGGAAAGTGGGGATCTAAAGATAAATATGGAAAAACAGAGCACCTAGCCCCAATCAGAAGGGTACCCAGTAATGTGCTGAAGTAGATGATGTGCAAATAGAACAGTCAACTATTTCAAGTACCTGGGATTAATAATAGATGACAATGGCATCTGTGTTAATGATGTGCTGAAAAGAATAGGACATGCAAGGAAAGTAACAGCCATGGTCAACCCAATTTTATCAAGTACCAAAATCCTTCCTAGTACAAAAAAACATATTTTTAAAGCAATATTCCAAGCTATAGCCACATACGGGGCTCAGACATGGACCATAACAAAGCAGTTCAGAGAGAAACTGCTAGCAGCCAAAATGGATTTTCGTAGACGGTCTGTTAGAAAATCGAGGAAGGAAAAAGTGAATAATTCCGAAATTAGAAAGATTTTCGGAATAAAGGAAAACCTCCTCCTGGCAATAGAAAAGCAGAGGCTCCAATGGTTTGGCCACGTAAAAAGAATGGAAAATGAGAGATTGACGAAAGAGGTTTCACAGTGGGAGGTAAAAGGGAACAGAAATAGGGGAAGACCTAGAAGAAAATGGATGGATGAGGTCAGCGAAAGCATGGCTAGATACGGATTGACAGAAGAAGACGCCTTGGATTGCGAAAAGTGGAAAAAGGCTATATGGTGCGAGGCAGAAATGCTCTAATGAAGCCGAGTAAAGTTGGATAACCACTTTTAGAGGAGAAATCCAAAAAAAAAAAAATAATAATAATAATAAATGAAGTTGATGGAGACCGTTTTCGAGGAAATAGCAAAAAAAAACGGAGAAAAAATTCTCAGTAAAATCGCACTTCCGGTGGATGTAATTTTGATCGAAACCTTCGTGTCAGATGCGGTGATAGTGCCGAAACGGAGTACCAAGTTTGACCTTCTTGCGACACACATACGACTATTTGCTAAAAACATTTCTTTCTACTTAAAAGGCCTGAAAAAATGTATTTCCGGTGCATACTCACTCAATTTTGAAAATCTGACATGATCGCTATACTTCCTTTTTACAGAGTTATAGAAATTAAGAACGGATAACTTTGTATGGGATTCGACTGTGTCTGTGCTTTTCATTTATTTTCACAGTTTGCGATTTTCACGGCGACCCTGCTGCAAAGAGAGTCCCATAACACACAATGTTACCATTAAAGAAACTGCAATATTTTCTTTAGATAATGAGCTCTGTTCCAAAGAATTATGTAAATTTGGAGTCTTACACACATCATTATAAATAATCATTTGGAATGTTCTGAAATTGTTGAGTGAACGAGAAGTTCATTTGAATTTCTCCCCAGCCTTTAGAATTTTTGATATATATATGAATCTGTAAGTTTTGTTTTTTTTTTAATTTTCAATTAAAGGTTAGTAGTTGAAAAGTAAAAAAAAGGAAGTTTTTAATGAACTACACAAACTGTTGAATCTATACTTAGAATAGAAGGGTTAGCTTAATAGTACATTATATTGGATAGGATTAAATAAACCATGCATGTTAGACATTTCATGAATTTAACATTGATTACAGATAGTAATCCAGATAATAACAAAGTCGTGTGCAACATAGAATATACAGTAACTATGCTACTTAGTAACAGTTATCCCGTGAGAGTACTAACTGAGCCAGACTAGCTACTGGACATGTTAGCAAGTCACAGCATCACTCTGTTTAAATTTGTTTAGATTGCTGTTAGTTTAATGACAAAATTTTCACACACATACACATATGTGTGTGTGGTTATAGGATCAATGGCGGTGGTCCACAGGTGATCATTCGCACATTTTTAGTTAAAATATATCTTCTTACTTTGAACTGTTTCTTCAGTTCAAAATGATTGTGAATTCTGGCAGAATACGTTTGATCAAATATTTTAATTTAAAGAAAATGATCTTATTCAACGTACAAAACTGAATTCCGCTAATCTATGGAACATTTCTATTTACGAAATTTCTATTTTAGTACCTTTCCTTTCTAGAAATAGTTCCAGATTATTCAAGTTTAGACCAAGCAAGACTACCCAAACTATATATTCACAAAATATATAATGTTATTCACAAACCACTTCCATATTTTCTGGCCTTCATAGTTAACTGCGATCTAAGGAAACTGGAAAAAACATGTGGAGGATAACATCTGGGATTTTCCGTCCTAACATTTATATTTTTAATATTTCTGACCGGTTTGGGATTTTCATCCACTGTCAGAGTATAGTTAACAATTTCGTGTAGAAAGTTCACTTCACCTTAATGTTTCAGTTAACACCATTTTGTAATTTGTAAATTCTTCCATGACAAGAGAGTTGAACAAAATCTAGAAATACTGTGACAGAATTTCTAAATTAAATTGTCATTCTCTTATATTATGTTCTAAGGAGAGAATGTTTACTCTTAGTTTATGATAAGGCGTATCATCATCATCAAACAGAATATTACCATGACTTGGCATACATTACCATGACACAAGGCATCACTATCATGGTCACTCAGCATACTTCACATTCTGCACATTCTTAATTTGATGAATTACTTCATAGTAATGTAACATAAAAGAACTTAGCACAATTTTGTTTCTCACAATAGAACTTCAATTTTTTTAATTAAATTGATACATTTTGAATTTAATATCAATCATTTATTTATATTTTAATTAGATTCTGTATGATCCTCAGATGACTCAAGTAATTGTGGGGTTGAAGTAAATTTTAGCCAATATTCTTCTTTAGAAGTGCAGAGTTTTTAATAAACCCAAGTAGATCATGTTGACGTTAGCGGTCTGGTCAAGTTTTAAGAAAAATATAGTAAAGTAAAGTAATGCCTATTTTTTCAGGCGAGCTTAACGTCCAACTACCAAATTAGGTATCGTGGACTGGGGCGGAAGCACCTACTTTACTATTAATATTTTTCATACCAATATAAAATTTAGCAGTTATACGCAGGACTCGAACTGGGGTCCTCCCAGTTACAAGTCCATGCTCATAACCACTACACCAACACTCGCCCCAAGAAAAATATATTTTAAACAAATATTTCAATTTATTATGCTATTTTTATGCCCTTTTCTTAAAAAAAAAAGAAAAAAAAAAAAGAAATTGTTTATTGTAGTAGTAATTTGTAAAGCGTATCCAAAAATCCTGGCACTGACATATCTTTTTAGCTTTTGATTCATTCCATGGTATCACTCCAGAAGTGGAAATAAGTTTATGAGATCTTGATCGAGAGCTTACTTACATTCCCAAAACTATCAAGTTCTTGACTTCTCCATTTAGTAACCATGCATATCTCCAATATGAAACATGTAAACTTATGCACTGCTTATGATATATAGATTAGTAAGACAATTGTAGAATCTCCACGGGACCTATCCTTTATTAAAAGCAAGCGGAGCATAGTTATATCCAGTTATTTGAACTTCTGATCGATTACCATCAACTGGAGTTTGCATTTTGCTAATGTGGTAGGCCAGTTCCTATTTTTTAAAATCAATCCAAAATGTTAGGTTGACAATAGATCTTATCCAAATGCTTAGTATTCTTTCTTTTTAATGCGTTATATCCAATTTTATGTCATTTGACCTTTAAACATTGTTGCCACTCCAATATGAGTCCCCCTTGAGGAACATATGATCGTTCAATAAAAGAAGTATTTCACCATTATGAGAAATTGCGGTGCGAAATTTCCTCTGCTGTATTGTGCCCCGATTGTTCCTTTTAAGGTATAATATAAAAATATATATTATTTAAACGTATGAGATAAGTAAGATCTATAAAACAGAGGTGTCCATTTACCGGAAATCATGGAAGCAGACTCTAAGAAGCTTGGGTGGCACTTGGAGGCTGAGGGTACGTCTGCTAGTAAAACTATTGATTCCAGCTTTTATGTGGCGAATTAGCAGGCTTAATTCCATCACAATACCAACTGCTAATATCTATCATTTGCAAGCATGTTTGACTGCCATAATTGTTGCCAATATTACTCGAATATTTGAATAAAAGAAATATTTTTAAAAAATCTGATTAGGATACTACCTTGTAGGATGTCGTATAAATACTTGGCATTTAGCCCTTAGAAAAAGGCACCACAAATAAAGATATGGATATGAAATAATCTATGGAAAAGACTTGATTGAATCGTTTAATTTCCTACTGTGAAACAAAGAAGTGATCCTCCAAACTAAGAAGAGAATTTACCATTCTTTCATCTTGAGCGATTCTCTCTACGGATGTGAAATTTAAACAAAATAACCAAAACTAGCACAATAATTATGAATTGAAGAAGCAGTTGTTATTCTTTCCCGGCTGCAAATCGTACGAAAAGAAGAATTCCGAACCTGGTAAAAAAAAAAAAAAAAAATGCTCAAACACCTTGTTATACGAAGTTTTTTTGTTCATATCCTAAGAACGAAAAAAAAGGGTAGATTGCAGATTGTTGAAGGGGACTATCGCATTGCAACCTGAAAGAGCTATTGTGCACCCCGGAGCCTTCTCAGTGCACTGCTAGCTTCCAAGGTGTTCTCTAGCTGCAGACAACACTGCTCATCACCGGATAGTGAGTGGTAGAGGCTCCTAGGAAGAGAAAATCTAAGGGATTCGAACCTGGGACCTCCGGTTGCTAGTCCAGCCGCTACCACTGAGCTAATCCCTTCCATCTTCCTTTTGTTTACGCCAATTAACTGTGGAAGGAGACTCTAGTTCTGTGGTAATGTATATGCCCTTGTCTGTAAAGTGTAGAGTGTATGTAGTTAATTGTATTGTGTACTATTCTGGCGATGTGCATGGAGTATTGAGCTGTCGTAACCCTTGCCCTTGGGGTCGCTACTCTCCAAGCAACTTCATGCAACATATACCCCTTGCGGGCAAAAAAAAAGGGTAAGTCTTGAGGATAAAATGTTTAGTTGACATAAAAAAGGAAATGGCTGGAAGAGGACGCGGATGTTGATTGTGCGACGAGAGGAACCTTTGAAGGAATACTTTGGGAAATAGCATATGATTGGAAAAGCTATTACTGGTTGTAAATTTACTAATAATTACCTTTCAGTCTTGAATTACAAGTGATATTGATATCATTATTTTTTTTTTTATTTCAAAGAATACTTCCACTCTCTACACATTCGCTGATGATACCGCCATTCTTGCTACACACAAAGATCCCGTAATAGCAACTCGTAATCTATAGGCGCACCTGAATTTACTCCAAAAAAGGTTCCACAAATGGGGAATCAAAATTAGTGCTGAAAAGAGCCAAACAATTTCCTTCACTCTCAGGCGACTCACTTCTGCTCCAGTTTATTATGACAATGTCGCCCAGTACAAAAAGTTCGCCACTTAGGACTATACTTGGACCGGCGCCTTACCTAGAATCCACATATCAGACTCAAACGACAAGCACTCCTTCAACGTTACAAAATGCTGATACGATTACTTGACAAACGATCTTACCTAACACATACTAACAAACTTCTAATCTACAAAGTCATACTTAAACCTATTTGGGCTTATGGCGCCGAACTGTGTGGGGTTCAACCAAACGATCTAATTATAATCGTATCCAAACTTTGTCTCCAATCATACAATCCACACAGACTTAAATATGCCATACGTCCGTCAAGAAATCCTATTCCGTTACAACAGATTTCACAATAGATTTCACATTCCGTTACAGTTTATCATCTCATGTCAATCCTCTCGTCCGTGAACTTGCATCCCTAATTAACCCTATAAATTCAACAAGAAGACTAAAACGTCAATGGTCTCGTGATCTACTTACTGAATAACTCGGAGTTTCACTACTGAGTGACTTCTCCGCTCCTGTTTCTATGAATTGTCCACAATAGAACAAATTTACTATTGTTAAGCTTATAACAGGTGTAAATAAATATCAATAAAAAAAAAAATTCAAAGAACTTAATTTTTAATTATTTAATTAATTAAAATCAAACCGGAATAATGAAGTACAAATCAAAAAACAATAAAACAACTGAAACTTGATATATTTCATTTAATTTACAGAAAATTCATTGAATAACAAGCACTAAAGATGGAGAAAGTGTTAAAAAAAAAAAAATTATCACATTTTGTAAGCTTTTGGAAGATTGAAAACATTTACAGTAACATGCCCGGTATGAGAAAAAAGACAAGAGCATGATGGGAAGAGAAAGCATGGACAGCAATAGAAGACGAGTGTTATTCCCTGAAGTCTAAGGGATGATATCAGTGACCATTCAGGTTTCTGTAATCATGTTTTTCCTAATATCAACGTCACTTGGTAACATGACACCTTTATCTTCTATTTATATAGCCTATCTACCATCTAGAATACTCATACTTCTTTTCCTTTCGCCTTTTTTTATCTTTTTCACTTCTATTTATAGATTAGATTTTCCTTTTACGTGAGAAATAGTTGTTGAAAATTACAAAGTAATTTGTTAATCGATAAGAAATATATAGATATAGGTAGTAATATACAGGGTGTCCCAAGCTATATGGATAACGACTTTTTCTCGGAAACTAAGATAGCTAGAAAAAAAAACTAAAAAATACGTGTCCCCGTAGTTTTTTGTTAGAAAACCAAATTTTATTTGCAAATTTGTTTTGGTGCTTCCAGAAGCGAGAAACAAGGCATCGACGTTCTTTTTTCAAATAGGGAGGTGTGGTTTTTATTTAAGAAATAGATTCCTTTATTTTTTGTAAGAAAAAGTTACTTGAAGGGCTTCTTTCTGTGAGCGATATTTTACAAGTTATCAATGAAAACATGATTCCTATAAGAATTTTCAAAATGATATTATAACGGTTTTTTGATTGAATAAGAAGAAAAGTACTATTTTATTATAAATTTTACTGCTCATTAATTACAGATCTTGCTCGAACTGGCCCCACCATTAGAGAGTATTCTTGTCGTAAGGTATAATTGGCAGGAAAAAAGCATGTGTATGCATCACTAATGGTGGGGGGCCAGTTCGAGCAAGATCTGTAATTAATGAGGAGTAAAATTTATAATAAAATAGTACTTTTCTTCTTATTCAATCAAAAAAACCGTTATAATATCATTTTTAAATTTCTTATAGGAATCATGTTTTCATTCAAAACTTGTAAAATATCGCTCAAAGAAAAAAATCGTTCAAGTAAATTTTTCTTACAAAATATAGAGGAATCTATTTCTTAAATAAAAA